>JAPZAG010000864.1:0-48628 GCA_027475135.1 Bactrocera correcta | reverse complement strand
AAACTTGGCTTTATACCTAAACACAGGATAACGGAAATCTTCCAAATGCACTGCCGTTTATCCGCCATGGCTTTATGTCAACTTCAGTTCGTTAAAGAAGGATTGTTAACTTAAATATGTTAAACTAATGATTTAAAGCATTTCGATATCGATTGCTAAATATGTAAATACAAGAAAATCGACTTTATGCCTTAATATAAGATTACGGAATTCTTCTAAATGCACTGCAGTTATACCGTTAAGGCTTTATGTAGACTTCACTGCGTTAAAGAAGGTTTATTAACTTTAATATGTTAAACTAATGATTTGAAGCATTTCGATATCGATTACTAAATGTGTATATACAAGAAAATCGACTTTATACCTAAATATAAGGTAACGGAATTCTTCCAAATGCACTGCCGTTATAGCTTTAAATCAACTTCAATACGTTAAAGAAGGTTAATTACCTTAAATATGTTAAACTAATGATTTGAGGCATTTCGATATCGATTGCTTGATGTGTATATACAAGAAAATCGAATTTATACCTAAATATAAGATAACGGAATTTTTCTAAATGCACTGCCGTTATGTCGTTAACACTTTATGTAGACTTCAGTGCGTTAAAGAAGGTTTAATTACTTAAATATGTTAAACTAGTAATTTGAAGCATTTCGATATCGAATGCTAAATGTGTATATACAAGAAAATCGACTTTATACCTAACTAAAAGACTACGGGATTCTTCCAAATGTACTGTCATTATGCCGCCATGGCTTTGTACCAACTTCAATATGTTAAAGAAGGTTAATTATTTTAAATATGTTAAACTAATGGTTTGAAGCATTTTGATATCGCTAGCTAAATGAATATATACAAGAAAGTCGAATTTATACCTAAATATAAGATAACGGAATTCTTCTAAATGCAGTGCTGTTATACCGTTAAGGCTTTATGTAGACTTCAGTGCGTTAAAGAAGGTTTATTAACTTAAATATGTTAAACTTAGGACTTGAAGCATTTCGATATCGATTGCTAAATGTGTATATACAAGAAAATCGACTTTATACCTAAATATCAGATTACGGAATTTTTCCCAAATGAACTGTCGTTATGCCACCATGGCTTTGTATAAACTGCAGTTCGTTAAAGAAGGTTTATTAACTTAAATATGTTAAACCAGTTATTTGAAGCATTTCTTTCTTCTTCGAAGAAAGTTCATTAACTTAAATATGTTAAACTAATGAGTTGAAGCATCTCGATATCGATTGCTAAATGTGTATATACAACAAAATCGAATTTATACCTAAACATAAGATTACGGATTTCTTCTACATGCACTGCCGTTATACCGCCATGGCTTTATGTTAACTTCAGTGCGTTGAAAAAGGTAATTTAACTTAAATATGTTAAACTAATGATTTGAAGCATTTCGATATCGATTGCTAAATGTGCTAGTACAAGAAACTTGGCTTTATACCTAAACATAGGATAACGGAATTCTTCCAAATGCACTGCCGTTAATCCGCCATGGCTTTATGTCAACTTCAGTTCGTTAAAGAAGGTTTTTTAAACTTAAAGATGTTAAACTAATGATTTGAAGCATTTCGATATCGATTGCTAAATATGTAAATACAAGAAAATCGACCTTATGCCTTAATATAAGATTACGGAATTCTTCTAAATGCACTGCAGTTATAACGTTAAGGCTTTATGTAGACTTCAGTGCGTTAAAGAAGGTTTATTAACTTTAATATGTTAAACTAATGATTTGAAGCATTTCGATATCGATTACTAAATGTGTATATACAAGAAAATCGACTTTATACCTAAATATAAGGTAACGGAATTCTTCTACATACACAACGGTTATGCCGCAATGATTTTATGCCAACTTCAGTTCTTCGAAGAAAGTTCAATAACTTAAATATGTTAAACTAATGAGTTGAAGCATTTCGATATCGATTGCTAAATGAGTATATACAAGAAAATCGACTTTATACCTAAATATAAGTTTACGAATTTCTTCTAAATGCACTGCCGTTATGCCGTTAAGGCTTTTTGTAGACTTCAGGAAGATAAATAGGGTGAGTTAACTGAAATATGTTAAACTAATGATTTGAAGCATTTCGATATCGATTGCTAAATGTGTATATACAAGAAAATCGACTTTATACCTAAATATAAGATTACGGAATTCTTCCAAATGTACTGTCGTTATGCCGCCATGGCTTTGTATAAACTGCAGTTCGTTAAAGAAGGTTTATTAACTTAAATATGTTAAACCAGTTATTTGAAGCATTTCGATATCGATTGCTAAATGTGTATATACAAGAAAATCGACTTTATACCTAAATATAAGATTACGGAATTCTTCCAAATGTACTGCGTTATGCCGCCATGGTTTGTATCAACTTCAGTACGTTAAAGAAGGTTAATTATTTTGAATATGTTAAACTAATGGTTTGAAGCATTTCGAAATCGACTGCTAAATGTGTAAATACAACAAAATCGATTTTATACCTAAATAAAAAATTATAACATTACGAATTTCTTCTAAATGCACTGCCGTTATACCGTTAAGGCTTTATGTAGACCTCATTAAGCTAAAAAATGTTTATTAACTTAATATGTTAAACTAATGATTTGAAGCATTTCGATACCGATAGCTAAATGTGTATATACAAGAAAATCGGCTTTATACCTGAATATAAGATTACGGAATTCTTCTACATGCACTGCCGTTATGCCGCCATGGCTTTATATCAACTTCAATATGTTAAAGAAGGTTAACTAACTTAAATATGTTAAACTAATGATTTAAAACATTTCGATATCGCTTGCTAAATGTGTATATACGAGAAAAACGAATTTATACCTAAATATAAGGTAACGGAATTCTTCTAAACGCACTGCCGTTATGCCGTTAAGGCTTTATGTAGACTTCAGTAAGATAGAGGGGAATAATTAACTTAAATATGTTAAACTTATGATTTGAAGCATTTCGATATTTATTCCTAAATATGTAAATACAAGAAAATCGACTTTGTACCTAAATAAAAAATTACGGAATTCTTTTAAATGCACTGCAGTTGTACCGTTAAGACTTTATGTAAACTTCAGTGCGTTAAAGAAGGTTTATTATAAATAACTTGAAAATGTAAAACTAATGATTTGAGGCATTTCGATATCGATTGCTAAATGTGTCTGTACAACAATATCGACTTTATACCTAAATAAAAGATAACGGAATTCTTCTACATGCACTGCCGTTATGCCGTTAAGGCTTTTGTAGACTTCAGTATGAAAAAGAGGGTTAATTAACTTAAATATGTTAAACTAATATTTTGAAGCATTTCGATATCGATTGCTAAATGTGCTAGTACAAGAAACTTGGCTTTATACCTAAACATAGGATAACGGAATTCTTCCAAATGCACTGCCGTTTATCCGCCATGGCTTTATGTCAACTTCAGTTCGTTAAAGAAGGTTTGGTAGCTTAAATATGTTAAACTAATGATTTAAAGCATTTCGATATCGATTGCTAAATATGTAAATACAAGAAAATCGACTTTATGCCTTAATATAAGATTACGGAATTCTTCTAAATGCACTGCAGTTATACCGTTAAGGCTTTATGTAGACTTCAGTGCGTTAAAGAAGGTTTATTAACTTTAATATGTTAAACTAATGATTTGAAGCATTTCGATATCGATTACTAAAGGTGTATATACAAGAAAATCGACTTTATACCTAAATATAAGGTAACGGAATTCTTCTACATACACAGCGGTTATGCCGAAATGATTTTATGCCAACTTCAGTTCTTCGAAGAAAGTTTATTAACTTAAATATGTTAAACTAATGAGTTGAAGCATCTCGATATCGATTGCTAAATGTGTATATACAACAAAATCGAATTTATACCTAAACATAAGACTACGGAATTCTTCCAAATGTACTGTCGTTATGCCGCCATGGCTCTTTGTCAACTTCAATACGTTGAAGAAGGTTAATTAACTTAAATATGTTAAACTAATGATTTGAAGCATTTCGATATCGATTGCTAAATGTGTATATACAAGAAAATCGAATTTATATCTAAATATAAAATTAGAACATTACGGAATTCTTCTAAATGCACTGCCGTTATACCGTTAAGGCTTTATGTAGACTTCAGTAAGCTAAAAAATATTTATTAACTTAATATGTTAAACTAATGATTTGAAGCATTTCGATATCGATATCTAAATGTGTATATAAAAGAAAATCGACTTTATACCTAAATATAAGATTACGGAATTCTTCCAAATGCACTGCCGTTATAGCTTTAAATCAACTTCAATACGTTAAAGAAGGTTAATTACCTTAAATATGTTAAACTAATGATTTGAGGCATTTCGATATCGATTGCTTGATGTGTATATACAAGAAAATCGAATTTATACCTAAATATAAAATTATAACATTACGAATTTCTTCTAAATGCACTGCCGTTATACCGTTAAGGCTTTATGTAGACCTCATTAAGCTAAAAAATGTTTATTAACTTAATATGTTAAACTAAGGACTTGAAGCATTTCGATATCGATTGCTAAATGTGTATATACAAGAAAATCGACTTTATACCTAAATATCAGATTACGGAATTCTTCCAAATGAACTGTCGTTATGCCACCATGGCTTTGTATAAACTGCAGTTCGTTAAAGAAGGTTTATTAACTTAAATATGTTAAACCAGTTATTTGAAGCATTTCTTTCTTCTTCGAAGAAAGTTTATTAACTTAAATATGTTAAACTAATGAGTTGAAGCATCTCGATATCGATTGCTAAATGTGTATATACAACAAAATCGAATTTATACCTAAACATAAGATTACGGATTTCTTCTACATGCACTGCCGTTATACCGCCATGGCTTTATGTTAACTTCAGTGCGTTAAAAAAGGTAATTTAACTTAAATATGTTAAAATGTTAAACTAATGATTTGAAGCATTTCGATATCGATTGCTAAATGTGCTAGTACAAGAAACTTGGCTTTATACCTAAACATAGGATAACGGAATTCTTCCAAATGCACTGCCGTTAATCCGCCATGGCTTTATGTCAACTTCAGTTCGTTAAAGAAGGTTTGTTAACTTAAATATGTTAAAATAATGATTTGAAGCATTTCGATATCGATTGCTAAATATGTAAATACAAAAAAATCGACTTTATGCCTTAATATAAGATTACGGAATTTTTCTAAATGCACTGCAGTTATACCGTTAAGGCTTTATGTAGACTTCAGTGCGTTAAAGAAGGTTTATTAACTTTAATATGTTAAACTAATGATTTGAAGCATTTCGATATCGATTACTAAATGTGTATATACAAGAAAATCGACTTTATACATAAATATAAGGTAACGGAATTCTTCTACATACACAGCGGTTATGCCGCAATGATTTTATGCCAACTTCAGTTCTTCGAAGAAAGTTTATTAACTTAAATATGTTAAACTAATGAGTTGAAGCATTTCGATATCGATTGCTAAATGAGTATATACAAGAAAATCGACTTTATACCTAAATATAAGTTTACGAATTTCTTCTAAATGCACTGCCGTTATGCCGTTAAGGCTTTTTGTAGACTTCAGGAAGATAAATAGGGTGAGTTAACTGATATATGTTAAACTAATGATTTGAAGCAATTCGATATCGATTGCTAAATGCGTATATTTAACAAAATCGACTTTATACCTAAATATAAGGTTACGGAACTCTTCCAAATGCACTGCCGTTATGCCGTTAAGGCTTTTGTAGACTTCAGTAAGATAAAGAGGATTAATTAACTTAAATCTGTTAAACTTATGATGTGAAGCATATCGGCATCGATTGCTGAATGTGTATATACAAGAAAATCGACTTTATACTTAAATATAAGATTACGGAATTGTCCCAAATGTATTGTCGTTATGCCGCCATGGCTTTGTATCACCTTCAATACGTTAAAGAAGGTTTATTAACTTTAATATGTTAAACTAATGATTTGAAGCATTTCGATATCGATTGCTAAATGAGTATGTACAAGAAAATCGAATTCATACCTAAATATAAGATTACGTAATTCTTCTAAATGCACTGCCGTTATGCCGTTAAGGCTTTTGCAGACTTCAGTAAGAAAAAGAGGGTTAAGTAACTTAAATATGTTTAACTAATGATTTGAAGCATTTCGATATCGATTGCTAAATTTGTATCTACTACAATACGTTAAAGAAGTTTAATTAACTTAAATATGTTAAACTAATGATTTGAAGCATTTCGATATCGCTTGCCAAATATGTATATACAAGAAAATCGAATTTATACCTAAATATAAGATAACGGAATTCTTCTACTTGCACTGCCGTTATGCCGTTAACGCTTTATGTAGACTTCAGTGCGTTAAAGAAGGTTTATTAACTTAAATATGTTAAACTAATAATTTAAAGCATTTCGATATCGATTGCTTAATGTGTATATACAAGAAAATTGACTTTATACCTAAATATGAGATTACGGAATTCTTCCAATCCTACTGTCATTATGCCGCTATGGCTTTGTATCAACTTCAATACGTTAAAGAAGGTTAATTATTTTAAATATGTTGAACTAATGGTTTGAAGCATTTCGATATCGATTGCTAAATGTGCAGATACAAGAAAATCGAATTTATACCTAAATATAAAATTATAACATTACGGACTTCTTCTAAATGCACTGCCGTTATACCGTTAAGGCTTTATGTAGACTTTAGTAAGCTAAAAAATGTTTATTAATTTAATATGTTAAACAAATGATTTGAAGCATTTCGATATCGATAGCTAGATATGTATATACAAGAAAACCGATTTTATACCTAAATATAAAGTAACGGAATTCTTCTACATATACAGCGGTTATGCCGCAATGATTTTATGCCAACTTCAGTTCTTCGAAGAAAGTTTATTAACTTAAATATGTTAAACTAATGAGTTGAAGCATTTCGATATCGATTGCTAAATGTGTTTATAAAAGAAAATCGACTTTATACCTAAATATAAGATTACGGAATTCTTCCAAATGCACTGCCGTTATAGCTTTAAATCAACTTCAATACGTTAAAGAAGGTTAATTACCTTAAATATGTTAAACTAATGATTTGAAGCATTTCGATATCGCTTGCCAAATATGTATATACAAGAAAATCGAATTTATACCTAAATATAAGATAACGGAATTTTTCTAAATGCACTGCCGTTATGCCGCTAACACTTTATGTAGACTTCAGTGCGTTAAAGAAGGTTTAATTACTTAAATATGTTAAACTAGTGATTTGAAGCATTTCGATATCGATTGCTAAATGTGTATATACAAGAAAATCGACTTTATACCTAACTAAAAGACTACGGAATTCTTCCAAATGTACTGTCATTATGCCGCCAAGGCTTTGTACCAACTTCAATACGTTAAAGAAGGTTAATTATTTTAAATATGTAAACTAATGGTTTGAAGCATTTTGATATCGCTAGCTAAATGAATATATACAAGAAAGTCGAATTTATACCTAAATATAAGATAACGGAATTCTTCTAAATGCAGTGCTGTTATACCGTTAAGGCTTTATGTAGACTTCAGTGCGTTTAAGAAGGTTTATTAACTTAAATATGTTAAACTAAGGACTTGAAGCATTTTGATATCGATTGCTAAATGTGTATATACAAGAAAATCGACTTTATACCTAAATATCAGATTACGGAATTCTTCCAAATGAACTGTCGTTATGCCACCATGGCTTTGTATAAACTGCAGTTCGTTAAAGAAGGTTTATTAACTTAAATATGTTAAACCAGTTATTTGAAGCATTTCGATATCGACTGCTAAATGTGTAAATACAAGAAAATCGACGTTATACCTAAACATAAAATTATAACATTACGGAATTCTTCTAAATGCACTGCCGTTATACCGTTAAGGCTTTATGTAGACTTCAGTAAGCTAAAAAATGTTTATTAACTTAATATGTTAAACTAATGATTTGAAGCATTTCGATATCGATTGCTAAATGAGTATGTACAAGAAAATCGAATTCATACTTAAATATAAGATTACGGAATTCTTCCAAATGTACTGTCGATATGCCACCATGGTTTGTATCAACTACAATACGTTAAAGAAGGTTAATTATTTTAAATATGTTAAACTAATGGTATGAAGCATTTCGATATCGACTGCTTAATGTGAAAATACAACAAAATCGAATTTATACCTAAATATAAAATTATAACATTACGGATTTCTTCTAAATGCACTGCCGTTATACCGTTAAGGCTTTATGTAGACCTCATTAAGCTAAAAAATGTTTATTAACTTAATATGTTAAACTAATGATTTGAAGCATTCCGATATCGATTGCTAAATGTGTATATATAAGAAAATCGACTTTATACCTGAATATAAGATTACGGAATTCTTCTACATGCACTGCCGTTATGCCGCCATGGCTTTATATCAACTTCAATACAGTAATACCCCGACTTACGCTACCCCGTTTTACGCGAATTCGAAGATACGCGGTTTTTCATTTTGATTGCCGCGCGAATTAAGAATGCTATTTAGGCAATTCTAAAATATATATTTTACCAGGATATTACTCCTGGGTTTCTCTTTATTTAATCATCCTCCCGCAACTCTAATTAATTTCGATCCACGTGTGGAAGTTGTATTTTTGCCACCAAACACTACCAGCTTGCTTCAACCAATGGACCAGGGAGTCATTAAAACATTTAAAGCTTACTACACAAGGCGGTCATTTGCACATCTACATGAAGCTATGAGACAAAACAATGAGCTTTCTGTTAAAGACTTTTGGAAGCAATTCAATGTTTTAGATGCTGTAAGAATTATTGGACAATCTTGGAATGAGGTTTCACAAAAAACTCTCAATGGTGTCTGGAAAAAACTGTGTCCATTTTTTTTCATTTCTGAAACCCAAGGAGAAACCATTTCAGATCCTGAACAAATCGATAGCATAATAGAAGAAGTGGTCGATATCGCCAAGCAATTAAATTTAGAGGTCGAAAATGATGACATTCAAGAATTGCTAGATTCACACAATCAAGAGGTAACAATTGACGAGGTTATAGAAATGCGTAAGTATGAGCAAGATATTGACCAAACTGATTCGCTAGACCCAGTTGAAACTTAACAGAAGGGCTCAATTCAATTGAAAAGGGGTTACAAATTTTAGAAAAAATTGATTCTAATGAAGAACGCATTTCTACTACAAAACGAGGGATAAAAAAATTACTGGTATGCTACGAGGAAATTTTACGTGAAAAGAAGAAAAATTTAACTCGTCAGGCAACACTGTTAGAATATATGAAGCCTTCGACATCAAAATAACTTCGGTTTAGCTTACTTTATTCATAACAATGTAATATTTTTTTATTATCCTACACTTTATTAAACATTTTTCTTCTAAATTATTGTTTTCTTTAAACTCTGGTCCCGATTAAACAAACTTTATATGTATTTATATGCAACGTTGAACCCCGACTTACGCGAATTCGACTTACACGGCAACCGCTCGGACCCACCTATCGCGTAAGTCCGGGGTATTACTGTATGTTAAAGAAGGTTAACTAACTTAAATATGTTAAACTAATGATTTGAAACATTTCGATATCGCTTGCTAAATGTGTATATACAGGAAAATCGAATTTATACCTAAATATAAGATATATAATAATTCTTCTAAACGCACTGCCGTTATGCCGTTAAGGCTTTATGTTGACTTCAGTAAGATAGAGGGGAATAATTAACTTAAATATGTTAAACTTATGATTTGAAGCATTTCGATTTCGATTGCTAAATATGTAAGTACAAGAAAATTGACTTTGTACCTAAATATAAGATTACGGAATTCTTTTAAATCTACTGCAGTTATACCGTTAAGGCTTTATGTAAACTTCAGTGCGTTAGAGAAAGTTTATTATAAATAACTTAAAAATGTTAAACTAATGATTTGAAGCATTTCGATATCGATTACTAAATGTGTATATACAAGAAAATCGACTTTATACCTAAATATAAGATAACGGAATACTTCTTCATGCACTGCCGCTATGCGGCCATGTTTTTGTGCCAACTTAAGTTCTTCGAAGAAAGTTTATTAACTTAAATATGTTAAACAAATGAGTTGAAGCATCTCGATATCGATTGCTAAATGTGTATATACAACAAAATCGAATTTATACCTAAACATAAGATTACGGAATTCTTCTACATGCACTGTCGTTATACCGCTAGGCTTTATGTTAACTTCAGTGCGTTAAAGAAGGCTTATTAACTTAAATATGTTAAAATAATGATTTGAAACATTTCGAAATATATATCGACTTTATATCTAAATATAAGATTATACCTAAATATAAGATTACGTTATTCTTCTAAATGCACTGCCGTTATGCCGTTAAGGCTTGATGTAGACTTCAGGAAGATAAATAGGGTTAAATAGCTTAAATATGTTAAACTAATGATTTGAAGCATTTTGATATCGATTGCTCGATGTGTTTATACAACAAATAGATTTTATACCTAAATATAAAATTACGGAATTCTTCTACATGCACTGCCGTTATGCCGCCATGGCTTCATGTCACCTTCGATACGTTAAAGAAGGTATTTTAACTTAAATATGTTAAACTAATGATTTGAAGCATTTCGATATCGATTGCTAAATGTGCTAGTACAAGAAACTTGACTTTATACCTAAACATAGGATAACGGAATTCTTCCAAATGCACTGCCGTTAATCCGCCATGACTTTATGTTAACTTCAGTTCTTTAAAGAAGGTTTGTTAAAATACATATGTTAAAATAATGATTTGAAGCATTTCGATATCGATTTCTAAATGCATATATACAAGCAAATCGGCTTTATACCTAAATATAAGATTACGGAATTCTTCCAAATTACTGTCGTTATGCCGCCATGGCTTTATTTCACCTTCAATACGTTAAAGATGGATAAATAACTTAAATATGATAAACTTATGATTTGAAGCATTTCGATATCGATTGCTAAATACGTAAATACAAGAAAATCGACTTTATACCTTAATACAGGGTAGGCCTTTTAAAGTTGACCCATCTGGCAATGCTGTAACTTTTAACAGCGCTGACAAATCGGCTAATGTCATACCGCGTTAGAAGCGTCATTCGAAGACAATTTATACCATGGAACAGTACACTCCAAAAGAACGCGCTGAAATTGTTCAGCTTTAAATTCAAAATAACTTTTCAATTGTGTTAACTCAACGTGCGTTTCGAAAAAAAATAAAGTGAAAAGTGCTCCAGTTAAGAACACAATTAAGTCTTTATACGCAAAATTTGTGAACACCGGTAATCTCAGTAATGCCAGTCATGCATCCAGACAACGCACAAGACGTTCTGATGAAAATATCGAAGCTGTACGAGCCAGTATTGAGGAGACTCCATCGACATCGAGTTATCGCCGCTCTCAGGAATTAGACATCTCTCGCACCACTCTCCGACGCATAATTCATAAAGATTTGAAGATGTTTCCATATAAAATTCAAATGGCACAAAAACTAAACCCAGCTGATTATCCGCGACGCCTTAATTTTGGCAAATGGGCCATCGAAATGGCTGAAAACGAACTTGACTTTTGGCGAAAACTCATCATGTCAGACGAGGCACATTTCTCGTTGAATGGAGGCGTAAACAAGCAAAATTGCCGATTTTATGCCACCGAAAATCCTCAATTAATTGAAGAACAGCCTCTTTACGACCAAAAAGTAACAGTTTGGTGCGGTGTTTGCGCGAATATGATCATCGGACCGTATTTTTTCGAAGACGATGATGGAGCCACGACAACAGTCAATGGTGAGCATTATCGAGCCATGATAACGGATTTTGTGATACCCATTATTCGCGAAAATGACATGGATAACTTCTGGTTTCAACAGGACGGGGCTACATGCCATACAGCTCGACCAACAATCAATTTATTGCGACCATTTTTCCCCGGGCGATTGATATCAAAAAATGGTGATGTCGACTGGCCACCGAGATCACCAGATTTGACGCCACCTGACTTTTATTTGTGGGGTTATTTGAAATCCAAGGTATACGCTAATAAGCCAAAGACCTTAGCTCAACTGAAAGCCAACATTCGACGTGAAACAGCCGCCATATCATCCGAAACATTGGCCAAAGTCATGGAAAATGTCGAAAAAAGAGTGCATTTAGCTGTCAAAGCTAAAGGTGCCCATTTACGCGATCTAATTTTTAAATATTAGCTGAAACAAATCCCCTTGGACCAAAATAAATTATTTTTGAAATGAACAAAAACATTGTTTTCTTTTGTTCTTTTTTTTTAGAAACAAATGGGTCAACTTTAAATGGCCTACCCTGTATAAGATTACGGAATTCTTCTAAATGCACAGCAGTTATCCAGTTAAGGCTTTATGTAGACTCCAGTGTGTTAAAGAAGGTTTATTAACTTTAATATGTTAAACTAATGATTTGAAGAATTTCGATATCGCTTTTTAAATGTGTATATGCAAGAAAATCGACTTTACATATACCTAAATATAAGATTACGGAATTCTTCCAAATGTACTGTCGTTATGCCGCCATGGTTTGTATCAACTACAATACGTTAAAGAAGGTTAATTATTTTAAATATGTTAAACTAATGGTTTGAAGCATTTCGATATCGACTGCTAAATGTGTAAATACAGCAAAATCGACTTTATACCTAAATATAAAATTATAACATTACGGATTTCTTCTAAATGCACTGCCGTTATACCGTTAAGGCCTTATGTAGACCTCATTAAGCTAAAAAATGTTTATTAACTTAATATGTTAAACTAATGATTTGAAGCATTTCGATATCGATAGCTAAATGTGTATATACAACAAAATCGAATTTATACCTAAACATAAGATTACGGAATTCTTCTACATACACTGCCGTTATACCGCCATGGCTTTATGTTAACTTCAGTGCGTTCAAGAAGCCTTATTGACTTAAATATGTTAAAATAATGATTTGAAGCATTTCGATATCGATTGCTAAATGTGTTTATACCACAAATCGATTATATACTAAAATATAAAATTACGGAATTCTTCTACATGCACCGCCGTTATGCCGCCATGGCTTCATGTCACTTTCGGTAGTTTAAAGAAGGTAATTTAACTTAAATATGTTAAACTAATGATTTGAAGCATTTCGATATCGATTGCTAAATGTGCTAGTACAAGAAATTTGACTTTATACCTAAACATAGGATAACGGAATTCTTCCAAATGCACTGTCGTTAATCCGCCATGGCTTCATGTCAACTTCAGTTCGTTAAAGTAGGTTTGGTAACTTAAATATGTTAAACTAATGATTTCAAGCATATCGATATCGATTTCTAAATGATTATATACAAGAAAATCGACTTTATACCTAAATATAAGATTACGGAATTCTTCCAAATTACTGTCGTTATGCCGCCATGGCTTTATTTCACCTTCAATACGTTAAAGTTGGTTAATTAACATAAATATGTTAAACTAATGATTTGAAGCATTTCGATATCGATTGCTAAATACGCAAATACAAGAAAATCGACTTTATACCTTAATATAAGATTACGGAATTCTTCTAAATGCACTGCAGTTATACCGTTAAGGCTTTATGTAGACTTCAGTGTGTTAAAGAAGGTTTATTATAAATAACTTGAAAATGTAAAACTAATGATTTGAAGCATTTCGATATCGATTGCTAAATGTGTATATACAAGAAAATCGACTTTACATATACCTAAATATAAGATTACGGAATTCTTCCAAATGTACTGTCGTTATGCCGTAATGGTTTGTATCAACTACAATACGTTAAAGAAGGTTAATTAATTTAAATATGTTAAACTAATGGTTTGAAGCATTTCGATATCGACTGCTAAATGTGTAAATACAACAAAATTGACTGTATACCTAAATATAAAATTATAACATTACGGATTTCTTCTAAATGCACTGCCGTTATACCGTTAAGGCTTTATGTAGACCCCATTAAGCTAAAAAATGTTTATTAACTTAATATGTTAAACTTATGATTTGAAGCATTTCGATATCGATAGCTAAATGTGTATATACAAGAAAATCAGTTTTATACCTGAATATAAGATTACGGAATTCTTCTACATGCACTGCCGTTATGCCGCCATGGCTTTATATCAACTTCAATATGTTAAAGAAGGTTAACTAACTTAAATATGTTAAACTAATGATTTGAAATATTTCGATATCGCTTGCTAAATGTGTATATACAATTTATACCTAAATATAAGATAACGGAATTCTTCTAAAAGCACTGCCGTTATGCTGTTAAGGCTTTATGTAGACTTCAGTAAGATAGAGGGGAATAATTAACTTAAATATGTAACACTTATGATTTGAAGCATTTCCATTTCGATTTCTAAATATGTAAATACAAGAAAATCGACTTTGTACCTAAATATAAGATTACGGATTTCTTTTAAATGCACTGCAGTTATACCGTTAAGTCTTTATGTTAACTTCAGTGCGTTAGAGAAAGTATATTATAAATAACTTAAAAATGTAAAACTTATGATTTGAAGCATTTCGATATCGATTGCTAAATATGTAAATACAAGAAAATCGACTTTATACCTAAATATAAGATAACGGAATTCTTCTAAATGCAGTGCAGTTATACCGTTAACACTTTATGTAGACTTCAGTGCGTTAAAGAAGGTTTAATAACTTAAATATGTTAAACTAATGATTTAAAGCATTTCGATATCGATTGCTAAATGAGTATATACAAGAAAATCGACTTTATACCTAACTAAAAGATTACGGAATTCTTCCAAATGTACTGTCGTTATGCCGCAATGGTTTGTATCAACTACAATACGTTAAAGAAGGTTAATTATTTTAAATATGTTAAACTAATGGTTTGAAGCATTTCGATATCGACTGCTAAATGTGTAAATACAACAAAATCGATTTTATACCAAAATATAAAATTATAACATTACGGATTTCTTCTAAATGCACTGCCGTTATATCGTTAAGGCTTTATGTAGACCTCATTAAGCTAAAAAATGTTTATTAACTTAATATGTTAAACTAATGATTTGAAGCATTTCGATATCGATAGCTAAATGTGTATATACAAGAAAATCGACTTTATACCTGAATATAAGATTACGGAATTCTTCTACATGCACTGCCGTTATGCCGCCATGGCTTTATATCAACTTCAATATGTTAAAGAAGGTTAACTAACTTAAATATGTTAAACTAATGATTTGAAACATTTCGATACCGCTTGCTAAATGTGTATATACAAGAAAATCGAATTTATACCTAAATATAAGATAACGGAATTCTTCTAAACGCACTGCCGTTATGCCGTTAATGCTTTATGTAGACTTCAGTGAGTTAAAGTAGGTTTATTAACTTAAATATGTTAAACTAGTGATTTGAAGCATTTCGATATCGATTGCTAAATGTGTATATACAAGAAAATCGATTTTATACCTAAATAAAAGATTACAGAGATTACCCAAATATACTGCCGTTATGCCGTTATGGCTTCTGTAAAGAAGGTTAATTATTTAAATATGATAAGCTAATGGTTTGAGGCATTTCGATATCGATTGCTAAATATGTAAATACAAGAAAATCGACTTTATACCTAAATATAAAATTATATCATTATGGAATTCTTCTAAATGCACTGCCGTTATGCCATTAGGGCCTTATGTAGACTTTAGTGCGCTAAAGAAGGTTTATTAACTTAAATATGTTAAGCTAATGATTTGAAGCATTTCGATATCGATTGCTAAATGTGTATGTACAAGAAAATCGAATTTATACCTAAATATAAGATAACATAATTCTTCTAAATGCACTGCCGTTATGCCGTTAAGGCTTTATGTAGACTTCAGTGAGTTAAAGAAGGTTTATTAACTTAAATATGTTAAACTAGTGATTTGAAGCATTTCGATATCGATTGCTAAATATGTAAATACAAGAAAATCGACTTTATACCTTAATATAAGATTACGGAATTCTTCTAAATGCACTGCAGTTATACCGTTAAGGCTTTATGTAGACTACAGTGTGTTAAAGAAGGTTTATTATAAATAACTTGAAAATGTAAAACTAATGATTTGAAGTATTTCGATATCGATTGCTAAATGTGTATATACAAGAAAATCGACTTTACATATACCTAAATATAGGATTACGGAATTCTTCCAAATGTACTCTCGATATGCCGTCATGGTTTGTAACAACTACGATACGTTAAAGAAGGTTAATTATTTTAAATATGTTAAACTAATGGTTTGAAGCATTTCGATATCGACTGCTAAATGTGAAAATACAACAAAATCGACTTTATACCTAAATATAAAATTATAACATTACGGATTTCTTCTAAATGCACTGCCGTTATACCGTTAAGGCTTTATGTAGACCTCATTAAGCTAAAAAATCTTTATTTACTTAATATGTTAAACTAATGATTTGAAGCATTTCGATATCGATTGCTAAATGTGTATATACAAGAAAATCGACTTTATACCTGAATATAAGATTACGGAATTCTTCTACGTGCGCTGCCGTTATGCCGCCATGGCTTTATATCAACTTCAATATGTTAAAGAAGGTTAACTAACTTAAATATGTTAAACTAATGATTTGAAACATTTCGATATCGCTTGCTAAATGTGTATATACAAGAAAATCGAATTTATACCTAAATATAAGATAACGGAATTCTTCTAAACGCACTGCCGTTACGCCGTTAAGGCTTTATGTAGACTTCAGTAAGATAGAGGGGAATAATTAACTTAAATATGTTAAACTTATGATTTGAAGCATTTCGATTTCGATTGCTAAATATGTAAATACAAGAAAATCGACTTTATACCTTAATATAAGATTACGGAATTCTTCTAAATGCACTGCAGTTATACCGTTAAGGCTTTATGTAGACTTCAGTGCGTTAAAGAAAGTTTATTAACTTTAACATGTTAAACTAATGATTTGAAGCATTTCGATATCGATAACTAAATGTGTATATACAAGAAAATCGACTTTATACCTAAATATAAAATAACGGAATACTTCTACATGCACTGCCGTTATGCGGCCATGATTTTATGCCAACTTCAGTTCTTCGAAGAAAGTTTATTAACTTAAATAAGTTAAACTAATGAGTTGAAGCATCTCGATCTCGATTGCTAAATGTGTATATACAACAAAATCGAATTTATACCTAAACATAAGATTACGGAATTCTTCTACATGCACTGCCGTTATACCGCAAGGCTTTATGTTAACTTCAGTGCGTTAAAGAAGGCTTATTAACTTAAATATGTTAAAATAATGATTTGAAACATTTCGATATATATATCTACTTTATATCTAAATATAAGATTATACCTAAATATAAGATTACGTTATTCTTCTAAATGCACTGCCGTTATGCCGTTAAGGCTTGATGTAGACTTCAGGAAGATAAATAGGGTTAAATAACTTAAATATGTTAAACTAATGATTTGAAGCATTTCGATATCGATTGCTCGATGTGTTTATACAACAAATAGATTTTAAACCTAAATATAAAATTACGGAATTCTTCTACATGCACTGCCGTTTTGCCGCCTTGGCTTCATGTCACCTTCGATACGTTAAGGAAGGTAATTTAACTTAAATATGTTAAACTAATGACTTGAAGCATTTCGATATCGATTGCTAAATGTGCTAGTACAAGAAACTTGACTTTATACATAAACATAGGATAACGGAATTCTTCCAAATGCACTGCCGTTAATCCGCCATGGCTTTATGTCAACTTCAGTTCCTTAAAGAAGGTTTGTTAACTTAAATATGTTAAACTAATGATTTGAAGCATTTCGATATTGATTTCTAAATACATATATACAAGCAAATCGGCTTTATACCTAAATATAAGATTACGGAATTCTTCCAAAATACTGTCGTTATGCCGCCATGTCTTTATTTCACCTTCAATACGTTAAAGTTGGTTAATTAACATAAATATGTTAAACTAATGATTCGAAGCATCTCGATATCGATTGCTAAATACGCAAATACAAGAAAATCGACTTTATACCTTAATATAAGATTACGGAATTTTTCTAAATGCACTGCAGTTATACCGTTAAGGCTTTATGTAGACTTCAGTGTGTTAAAGAAGGTTTATTATAAATAACTTGAAAATGTAAAACTAATGATTTGAAGCATTTCGATATCGACTGCTAAATGTGTATATACAAGAAAATCGACTTTACATATACCTAAATATAAGATTACGGAATTCTTCTAAATGCACTGCCGTTATGCCATTGTGGCTTTATATCAACTTCAATATGTTAAAGAAGGTTAACTAACTTAAATATGTTAAACTAATGATTTGAAACATTTCGATATCGCTTGCTAAATGTGTATATACAAAAAATCGAATTTATACCTAAATATAAAATTAATAATTACGGATTTCTTCTAAATGCACTGCCGTTATACCGTTAAGGCTTTATGTAGACCTCATTAAGCTAAAAATGTTGATTAACTTAATATGTTAAACTAATGATTTGAAGCATTTCGATATCGATAGCTAAATGTGTAATACAAGAAAATCGACTTTATACCTGAATATAAGATTACGGAATTCTTCTACATGCACTGCCGTTATGCCGCCATGGCTTTATATCAACTTCAATATGTTAAAGAAGGTTAACCAACTTAAATATGTTAAACTAATGATTTCGGTATCGCTTGCTTAATGCGTATATACACGAAAATCGAATTTATACCTAAATATAAGATGACGGAATTCTTCTAAACGCACTGCCGTTATGCCGTTAAGGCTTTATGTAGACTTCAGTAAGATAGAGGGGAATAATTAACTTAATATGTTAAACTTATGATTTTAGCATTTCGATATCGATTGCTAAATGTGTAAATACAAAAAAATCGTCTTTGTACCTGAATATAAGGTTACGGAATTCTTTTAAATGCACTGCAGTTATACCGTTAAGGCTTTTTGTAGACTTCAGTGCGTTAAAGAAGTTTTATTATAAATAACTTGAAAATGTAAAACTAATGATTTGAAGCATTTCGAAATCGATTGCTAAATATGTATGTACAAAAAAATCGACTTTATACCTAAATATAAGATAACGGAATTCATATAAATATACTGCCGTTATGCCGTTATGGCTTTATGCAAACTTCAGTAGGATAAAGAAGATTAATTAATTCAAATATGTTAAACCAGCTATCTTAAGCATTTCGATATCGATTGCCAAATGTATACATACAAGAAAATCGAATTTATACCTAAATATAAGATTACGGAATTCTTTCACATGTACTGTCGTTATGCCGCAATGGCATTTTATCACCTTCAATACGTTAAAGAAGGTTAATTTTTTTAAATATGTTAAACTAGTGGTTTGAAGCATTTCGATATCGAATGCTAAATGTGTAAATACAAGAAATTCGAATTTATACCTCAATTTAAATTATAACATTACGGAATTCTTCTATATGCACTGCCATTATATCGTTAAGGCTTTATGTAGACTTCAGTAAGCTTAGAATTAAATGTTTATTAACTTAATATATTAAACTAATTATTTGAAGCATTTCGATGTCGATAGCAAAATGAGTATATACAAGAAAATCAATTTTATACCTATATATAAGATTACGGAATTCTTCTACATGCACTGCCGCTATGCCGCCATGACTATATGCCAACTTCAGATCGTTAAAGAAGGTTTATTAACTTAAACATGTTAAACTAATGAGTTGAGGCATCTCGATATCGATTGCTAAATGTATATATACAACAAAATCGACTTTATACCTAAATATAAGATTACGGAATTCTTCTAAATGCACTGCCGTTATACCCTTATGGCTTTAGGTAAACTTCAGTAAGATAAAGAAGGTTAATAACCTTAAATATGTTAAACTATCGATTTGAAGCATTTCGTTATCGATTGCTTAATGTGTATATACAAGAAAATCGAATTTATACCTAAATATAAGATTACGAATTCCTTCTAAATGCACTGCCGTTATGCCGCCATGGCTTTATATCAACTTCAATAAGTTAAAGAAGATCAACTAACTTAAATATGTTAAACTTATGATTTAAAACATTTCGATATCGCTTGCTAAATGTGTATATTTAAGAAAATCGAATTTATACCTAAATATAAGATTACTGAATTCTTTTAAATGCACTGCAGTTATACCGTTAAGGCTTTATGTAGACCTCTGTGCGTTAAAGGTTTATTAACTTAAACATGTTAAACTAATGAGTTGAGGCATTTCGATATCGCTTGCTAAATATGTAAATACAGAAAATCGACTTTTTACCTAAATATAAGATTAGGGATTTCTTCTACATGCACTGCCGTTATGCCGCCATGGCTTTATGATAACTTCAGTTCGTTGAAGAAGGTTTATTAACTTAAATATGTTAAACTAATGAATTGAAGCATCGCGATATCGATTGCTAAATGTGTATATACAAGAAAATCGATTTTATACCTAAATATAAGATTACGGAATTCTTCCAAATGTACTGCCGTTATACAGTTATGGCTTTATGCCAACTTCAGTTCGTTAAAGAGGGTTTATTAACTTTAATATGTTAAACTAATGATTTGAAGCATTTTGATATCGATTGCTAAATGTGTATATATAAGAAAATCGAATTAATACCTAAATATAACATTAAGTAATTCTTCTAAATGCGCTGCCGTTATACCGTTAAGGCTTTATGTAGTCTTCCGTAAGATAAAGAAGGTTAATTAACTTACATATATTGAACTAATGATTTGAACCATTTCGATATCGATTGCTAAATGAGCTTATAGAAGAAAATCGACTTTATACCTAAATATAAGTTTAAGAAATTCTTTTAAATTCACTGGCGTCATACCGTTAAGGCTTTATGTAAACTTCAGTACGATAAAGTACGCTAATTAACTTAGATATGTTAAACTAATGATTTGAAGCATTTCGATATCGATTGCTTAATGCATATATACAAGAAAATCGACTTTATACCTAAATATAAGACTACGGATTCTTCCAAATGTAATGTCGTTATGCCGCCATGGCTTTATGTCAACTTCAATACGTTAAAGAAGGTTAATTAACTTAAATATGTTAAACTAATGATTTGAAGCATTTCGATATCGATTGCTTAATATGCTAATACAAGAAAATCGACTTTATACCTAAACATAAGATTACGGAACTCTTCTAAATGCCTGCCGTTATGCCGCTATGGCTTTATGTTAACTTCTTTTCGTTAAGAAGGTTTATTAACTTAAATATGTTAAACTAATGGTTTGAAAATTTTCGAAATCGATTGCTAAATGCATATATACAAGAAAATCGACTTTATACCTAAATATAAGATTACGGAATTCTTCCAAATGTACTGTCGTTATGCCGCCATGGCTTTCTATATACTTCAATACGTTAAAGAAGGTTAATAACCTTAAATATGTTAAACTAATGATTTGAAGATTTCGATATCGATTGCAAAATGTGCATATACAAAAAAAAAAACGAATTTATACCTGAATATAAGATTACGGAATTCTTCTTCATGCTCTGCCGTTATGCCGCTATGGCTTTGTGTTAACTTCAGTGCGTTAAAGTAGATTTGTTAACTTAAATATGTTAAATTAATGATTTGAAGCATTTCGATATCGATTTCTAAATGAGTATATACAAGAAAATCGACTTTATACCTAAATATAAGATTACGTAATTCTTCTAAATGCTTTGCCGTTATGCCGTTAAGGCGTTTGTAGACTTCAGTAGGATAAAGAGGGTTAATTAACTTAAATGTGTTAAACTAATGATTTGAAGCATTTCGATATCGATTGCTAAATGTGCGTATACAAAAAAATCGAATTTATACCTAAACATAAGATTACGGAATTCCTCTACATGCACTGCCGTTATGCCGCCATGGCCTTTTGCCAACTTCCGTTCGTTAAAGAAGGTTAATTAACTTAAATATGTTAAACTAATGATTTGAAGATTTTCGAAATCGATTGCTAAATGCATATATACAAGAAAAACTTCTTAATACCTAAATATAAGATTACGGAATTCTTCCAAATGTACTGTCTTTACGCCGCCATGGCTTTACATCACCTTCAATACGTCAAAGAAGGTTAATTAGCTTAAATATGTTAACTAAAGAAAAAACATAAAGATGGTTTATTAACTTAAATATGTTAACCTAATGATTTGAAGCATTTCGATATCGATTGCTAAATCTGTATATACAACAAAATCGACTTTATACCTAAATATAAGATAACGGAATTCTTCTACATGCACCGCCGTTATGCCGCCATGGCTTTATGCCAACTTCAGTTCGTTGAAGAAGGTTTATTAACTTAAATATGTTAAACTAATAAGTTGAAGCATTTCGATATCGATTGCTAAATGAGAAAATACAAGAAAATCGACTTTATACCTAAATATAAGATTACGTAGTTCTTCTAAATGCACTGCCGTTATGCCGTTAAAACTTTATGTAGACTTCAGTAAGATAAAAGGGTGAATTAACTTAAATATGTTAAACTAATAATTTGAAGCATTTCGATTTCGATTGCTAAATGTGTATATACAACAAAATCGACTTTATACCTAAATATAAGATAGCATAATTCTTCTAAATGCACTGCCGTTATGCCGTTAAGGCTTTATGTAGATTTCAGTAAGATAAAAGGGTGAATTAACTTAAATATGTTAAACTAATAATTTGAAGCATTTCGATATCGATTGCTAAATGAGTAAATACAAGAAAATCGACTTTATACCTAAATATAAGATTACGTAATTCTTCTAAATGCGCTGCCGTTATACCGTTAAGGCTTTATGTAGACTTCAGTAAGATAAAGAAGGTTAATTAACTTAAATATGCTAAACTAATGATTTGAAGCATTTCGATATCGATTGTTAAATGTGTATATTTAACAAAATCGACTTTATACCTAAATATAAAATTACGGAATTCTTCCAAATGCACTGCCTTTATACCGTTAAGGCTTTATGTAAACTTCAGTAAAGTAAAGAAGGTTAGTTAACTTAAATATATTGAACTAATGATTTGAACCATTTCGATATCGATTGCTAAATGAGTGTATACAAGAAAATCGACTTTATACCTAAATTTAAGGTTAAGAAGTTCTTCTAAATTCACTGGCGTCATACCGTTAAGGCTTTATGTAAACTTCAGTACGATAAAGTACGCTAATTAACTTAGATATGTTAAACTAATGATTTGAAGCATTTCGATATCGATTGCTTAATGCATATATACAAGAAAATCGACTTTATACCTAAATATAAGACTACGGAATTCTTCCAAATGTACTGTCGTTATGCGTCCATGGCTTTATGTCAACTTCAATACGTTAAAGAAGGTTAATTAACTTAAATATGTTAAACTAATGATTTGAAGCATTTCGATATCGATTGCTAAATATGTTAATACAAGAAAATCGACTTTATCCCTAAACATAAGATTACGGAACTCTTCTAAATGCACTGCCGTTATGCCGTTATGGCTTTATGTTAACTTCTGTTCGTTAAAGAAGGTTTATTAACTTAAATATGTTAAACTAATGATTTGAAAATTTTCGAAATCGATTGCTAAATGCATATATTCAAGAAAATCGACTTTATACCTAAATATAAGATTACGGAATTCTTCCAAATGTACTGTCGTTATGCCGCCATGGCTTTCTATATACTTCAATACGTTAAAGAAGGTTAATTAACTTAAATATGTTAAACTAATGATTTGAAGCATTTCGATATCGATTGCTAAATATGTTAATACAAGAAAATCGACTTTATACCTAAACATAAGATTACGGTATTCTTCTACATGCACTACCGTTATGCCGCCATGGCTTTGTGTTAACTTCAGTGCGTTAAAGAAGCTTTATTAACTTAAATATGTTAAAATAATGATTTGGAGCATTTCGATATCGCTCGCTAACTGTGTATATACAAGAAAATCGACTTTATACCTAAACATAAGATAACGGAATTCTTCTAAATGCACTGCCGTTATGCCACCATAGCTTTATGTAAACTTCAGTTCGTTAAAAAAGGTTTATTAATTTAAATATTTTAAACTAGTGATTTGAAGCATTTCGATATCGTTTGCTAAATGTGTATATAAAAGAAAATCGGCTTTGTACCTAAATATATGACTACGGAATTCTTCGAAATGCACTGCCGTCATGCCGATAAGGCTTTATGTAAACACCAGTAAGATAAAGTAGGCTAAATAACTTAAATACATATGTGAAACCAGTTATTTGAAGCATTTCGATATCGATTGCTAAATGAGTATATACAAGAAAATCGACTTTATACCTAAATATAAGATTGCGCAATTCTTCTAAATGATTTGCCGTTATGCCGTTAGGGCGTTTTTAGACTTCAGTAAGATAAAGAGGGTTAATTAACTTAAATATGTTAAACTAATGATTTGAGGCATTTGGATATCGATTGCTAAATGTGTATATACAAGAAAATCGACTTTATACCTAAATATAAAAATACGGAACTCTTCTAAATGCACTGCCGTTATGCCGTTATGGCTTTATGTTAACTTCTGTTCGTTAAAGAAGGTTTATTAACTTAAATATGTTAAACTAATGATTTGAAAATTTTCGAAATCGATTGCTAAATGCATATATACAAGAAAATCGACTTTATACCTAAATATAAGATTACGGAATTCTTCCAAATGTACTGTCGTTATGCCGCCATGGCTTTCTATATACTTCAATACGTTAAAGAAGGTAATTTAACTCAAATATGTTAAACTAATGATTTGAAGCATTCGATATCGATTGCAAAATGTGCATATACAAAAAAATCGAATTTATACCTGAATATAAGATTACGGAATTCTTCTTCATGCTCTGCCGTTATGCCGCCATGGCTTTGTGTTAACTTCAGTTGGTTAAAGTAGGTTTGTTAACTTAAATATGTTAAACTAATGATTTGAAGCATTTCGATATCGATTGCTAAATGAGTATATACAAGAAAATCGAGTTTATAACTAAATATGAGATTACGTAATTCCTCTTAATACTTTGCCGTTATGCCGTTAAGGCGTTTGTGGACTTCAGTAGGATAAAGAGATAATTAACTTAAATACGTTAAACTAATGATTTGAAGCATTTCGATATCGATTGCTAAATGTGCATATACAAAAAAATCCAATTTATACCTAAACATAAGATTACGGAATTCCTCTACATGCACTGCCGTTATGCCGCCATGGCTTTATGTTAACTTCAGTACGTTAAAAAAGCTTTATTAACGTAAATATGTTAAACTAATGACTTGAAGCATTTCCATATCGATTGCTAAATGTGCATATACAAGAAAATCGACTTTATACCTAAATATAAGATAACGGAATTTTTCTACATGCACTGCCGTTATGCCGTTATGGCTTTATGTTAACTTCAGTTCGTTTAAGAAGGTTTATTAACTTAGATATGTTACACCAGTTATTTGAAGCATTTCGAAATCGATTTCTTAATGCATATATACAAGAAAATCGACTTTCTACCTAAATATAAGATTACGGAATTCTTCCAAATGTACTGTCGTTATGCCGCGTATTTAGGGTACTTTATCGTACTGAAGTTTACATAAAGCCTTAACGGTATGACGCCAGTGCATTTAGAAGAATTTCTTAACCTTATATTTAGGTATAAAGTCGATTTTCTTGTATACACTCATTTAGCAATCGATATCGAAATGGTTCAAATCATTAGTTCAATATATTTAAGTTAATTAACCTTCTTTATCTTACTGAAGTTTACATAAAGCCTTAACGGTATAAAGGCAGTGCATTTGGAAGAATTCCGTTATTTTATATTTAGGTATAAAGTCGATTTTGTTAAATATACACATTTAACAATCGATATCGAAATGCTTCAAATCATTAGTTTAGCATATTTAAGTTAATTAACCTTCTTTATCTTACTGAAGTCTACGTAAAGCCTTAACGGTATAACGGCAGTGCATTTAGAAGAATTAATTAATGTTATATTTGGGTATAAAGTCGATTTTCTTACATATACACATTTAGCAATCGATATCAAAATGCTTAAAATCATTAGTTTAACATATGAAAGTTAGTTAACCCTTTTTAACGTATTGAAGTTGGCATAAAGCCATAGCGGCATAACGGCAGTGCATGTAGAAGAATTCCGTAATCCTATGTTGAGGTATAAAGTCGATTTTCTTGTATATACACATTTAGCAATCGATATCGAAATGCTTTAAATCATTAGTTTCACATATTTAAGTTAATAAAACCTCTTTAACGAATTTAAGTTGGCATAAAGCCATGGCGACATAACGGAAGAATTCCGTAATCTTATATTTAGGTTAAAGTTTATTTTCATGTATTTACACATTTGGGAATCGATATCGAGATGCGTCAAATAATTACTTTAACATATTTAAGTTAAACAACCTTTTTTAACGTACTGAAGTTTATATGAAGCCATAACGGCAGTGTATTTCGATGAATTCCGTAATCTTATATTTATGTATAAAGTCGATCTTGTATTTACATATTTAGCAATCGATATCGAAATGCTTCAAATCATTAGTTTAACATATTTAAGTTAATTAACCATCTTTAACGTATTGAAGGTGATATAAATCCATGGCGGCATAGCGACAGTAATTTGGAAGAATTCCGTAATCTTATATTTAGGTATAAAATCGATTTTCTTGTATATACGCATTCAGAAATCGATACCGAAATGCTTCAAATCATTAGTTTAACATATTCAAGTTAATTAACCTTCTTTATCTTACTGAAGTCTACATAAAGCCTTAACGGCATAACGGCAATGCATTTAGAAGAATTACGTAATCTTATATTTGGGTATAAAGTCGATTTTCTTTTATTAACACATTTAGCAATCGATATCGAAATGCTTCAAATCATTAGTTTAACATTTATTTATTTTTTATTTATTTATTTAAATTAATTACAATTGAAATTATAATTAATTAAGCACTAGCTGCCAGGGCTATCGGCTTAAGGTGTATAACAGTTTAAATTAAGTTATCAATATGTATTGTTTTACAAAATTCAAATAACAGTTTAATATTTTTCTCACTTGGAGTACTTAGCAAGTCTAACGGGTTGAGGTTCGGAAAAAAGGAAGATCTGTAATGTGTCAGAAGGGAACAGTCTTTGAGGATATGGGAAATGGTTAAGGGAGCATTGCGACAAAATTGACAGGCTGGTTGAGATTCGTTTTCCAGTAGATGAGCGTGAGTTAGACTAGTGTGTCCTAATCTGAAGCGGATGAAACATCTGATCATGTGTGATCCTCGATCTGTTGGGATTATGGGTCTTATACGTGTGGGAATAGTTTGCCCATTTGATAGCACATCGTTGGTACGCTGTATTAGAAATACTTTTCGCCACTGCTTTGGTTGAGAATGGCATGAAAGTGAAAACTGGAGCTTTTATAGCTGATTTGGCAGCTGTATCTGCATGCTCATTTCCCTTGATTCCAGCGTGGCCAGGAATCCACATCAGTTTGACTCTTTTCTCTAGTTGAATGATGAGTTCCTGTATGGCGGCAATAGGTTCCGCAGAGTTCCGTGCGGATTTAGTGGCTTCAAATGCCGAGAGGCTGTCTGTGCATATAATAAATTTATTTTTAGAAGCTCTAACTAGAAGAAGAGCAGACAGTATGCCCTGCACTTCTGCGTCCAAAACTGTTGCGACCATTGGCAAAATTCCTTGTGCTAATAAGATTCCGTTAGCGTTGACGACTGCAAAACCGGTTCCGTCTGTTGATTTTGAACCACCTGTGAAAAGAAGTATCCAGTTTTCCTTCAAGAATCGGTCAGTAATTTCGTAGAACAATTGCTTATAGGTAACTACGTTGGTGTTTTGCTTTCTATGAACTGTAAGACCGTCGAGGAAGGACTTATTTTGCAAATGCCATGGAGGCTGATTCCAAGTTGGAGGTGGAGCCGGTTGGATATCACTTGCCGATGCTGTATTAAGCATGCATGAAAGAGCGGATGAAAATTTCATCTTGCGTTTTCGCTGTTTTAATAACTTCATCTCTCTATACATGATCGAGTTTTTTGACGAGTAAATGATTCGGATTTGACGGCATCGTACATATTGAATTCGGTCTTCAATAGTGAGAAAGCCACTTTCGGCCAGTAGATTTTCAGTTCGCGTGGTTCTAAATGCTCTGAGGCTGCATCTTATGGCTGCATGATATGGGCACTTAATACGAAGGAGGTTTGTTTTGGAGCATTGGCCATAAATTGCCAATCCATAGTCAATTTTGGAGAGTAATGTGAACTGCGTGATATTGAGGAGGGAGTTGGTATGTATGTGACTTTTGTTGGAGGAAAGGTATTTTATGAGGTTGAGTCTGGCAACTAGGCTAGATCTTAAATTAATACAGTGTTCCTTAAAATTATGCTTACAATCAAAAGTTATACCTAGAATTTTTAGGTGTTTAACATTTTCTACAGTGAAGTTATTAATCCTAATTGTAATGGGGTCACAAAGATGTTTCCGACAAACGTGAAGATGCTTGCATTTTTCGAGTGATAGCTTTGCTCCAGAATATTGACACCAAGAGCTTATTGATGATATCGCGTTTGCAAAATTAGTATGGGTGTCTTTAGTGTCCTTTTTGTTACACGTGAGGTATAAATCGTCCGCAAAGAAGCAATGGCTGATTCTCTTTTGGGCGCATAGTGTTTTGCTAAGCTCGTCGAATGCGATCAAAAACAACGTCGTTGAAAGCGGAGATCCCTGAGGTATCCCATTAAAAAGTGGATAAATTGATGAGTGTGTGGTGTTTACCCTGCTGCGTATTGATCGCGATGTCAGAAAAGATTTAATATAATTGTACATTTTTGGGCCTATTCGAAGTTCAAGTAGCTTGTTTAGAACAACGTGAACACCTACTCTATCGAAAGCCTTTTCGAAATCTACTGAGAGAATAGAAAGGTGGCTTTTGGATGATAGGCTTTTTGAAATGAGATGATCGATATAATAGAGTGCATCTATCGTGCTTGTCCCTGGACGAAAGCCGAATTGGTTAAGTGAAAGTGCCTTTGAGGATGTTAAATACCACATTAGCCTCTTTGAGACCATTTTTTCTTGTAGCTTACTAATACAGGGAAGCAACGATATGGGGCGGTAGGAGTCTACCAGCCGAGCATCTTTGTTGGGTTTCTTTACTGGGATGACCGTAGCCGTTTTAAAGGAATGTGGAATAATACCTGTATCGAAGATATTGTTGAAAAGATTGTTAAGCCGTTTTCTGAAGGTGGTTGGCGTATTAACAAGCATGGGATACGAAATTTTGTCGTGGCCAGGGGTTGTGCCAGTGAATGACTTTAAACAGTTGTCTAATTCATTTGAAAGAAATGGGGAGTCGATTATGCTAGATTTGTAGTTAGAGCAATTATTTACGCATTGGCTGAGGGAAGTGCTTTTAGCTAAACGAAAAGTAGAGGAGAAGTTTGCGTCATTAGAGTTCGAAGACCAGAAGCCAGCAAAGGTTTCGGCGATTCCTTTGGGGTCCGTAACTATGCTAGATGCCGTTTCGATTGTATGTATATTGGAAGGTTTGTATGTGCCTACTAATTTACGCACGTTTTGCCAGACTACTGGTGTGGGAGTAGTAGGATTAATTTTCCTGGTGAAATCCGCGAAACTTTGCTGTTTAGCTTCTTTCTTAGCTTTATTAAATGCAGAGTTTGCTTTTTTATATGCTATTAGATTGTCACAACTGAAAGACTGTCTGTAAGCTCTCCAAGCATTTTGTTTAGTATCTCGTAACGCTTTTAACTCTGAGGACCACCAAGGTACAGTCCTACTAAATTGTTTGTAAGTTGTACGGGGAATAGAATTGTTTGCTGCTGAGCGTATTATCTTCTTAATACGAGCGGCTTCGGCATTGATGTTATCGGCAGGGGGAAATGAATGTGACAAGTCTAGAATCCTGTCTTGAAACAGTGACCATTTATCCTTTTTGGTATTGAAAAGTGGAATTGTGCGGTGTAGAGTATACCGATCAATTGTAACCGATGTTATTGTGGGGAAGTGGTCACTATTATGCAAATCATTAATAACGTACCAATTGCATATTGGGACAAGTTGGGAAGAGCATAGTGACAAATCAATATGAGTTAACGAGTTGTGCGTGCTGAAATGCGTGGGCGAACCATCATTAAGGATAGAGAGATTGGATGCTAAAAGAAAGTCTTCAATGATTACTCCTTTGGGGTTTTGATTTGGTGAGCCCCAAAGTGGGCTCCACGCATTCAGATCGCCAACTATTATCAGTGGGTTGTTAGTTGCGTTTATGATGTTGAAAAGCTCAGAAGTAAGAAGATTATGTTGTGGGGGAACGTAAATAGAAATTACAGTGAATTTTACTTTAAGATTTATTTCAGCTGCGACGGCAGAAATACTTGAATTAATGTTAATAAGTTTATATGGTATGCTCTTGTGAATCAGTAAGGCTGTACCCTGCTTAGCAGAGGTGTTATAACTAAAATTATGAAAATGACCGTTGTATTGTTTAGGTATAGTTGGCATTGAGTTATATTTACAGTGAGTCTCTTGGAGACAAATTATCTTTGGTAATTGCTCTTTAATTAATATTTCCAAGTTCGAGTAGTTGTTATAATAACCATGAATATTCCATTGCAGAATGTTCAGCATTACAGCAACTAAGAGAAAACTTATCAGTGCACTATTAAAATACAATCACTCAGTGTATCGCAAATAGTGAATTAAGAGTCGTTAGAGGTTGAGTTTGGAGTTATGTTTGATAAGTGAATATTTTCTGTGCTAAGTTGATCTTGTGTTAGATAAGAGAAGATTTGTGAGAGAGGATTAGAGGAAGAATGAAGGACGGGAGTATTTAATAAGACATTGTTATGATTATTGTTGTTACTAATGTTAACAGAGCTCTCAACAAGTTGATTGTCGTTGTCGGTGGTTAAGTGTTGATTATTGATTATGATGTTATTTGCGGGAAGTGGGGAGGCGGGCTTAGAACAGGTTTTTGATATTTGCTGATCAGTATTGTTGTCAAAGGTATTGTTGTTTAGTTAGATTATAGTTAATTGTGAGTTGAGAGTGATTAGAGGGGGAGGAGGAAAATATTTTGAATATTAGATTTGTCAAGGTTTGAATGAAGATTTGAAGAGAGGGTAGTGGCGTAAGAGGCTTCACAACTAAGTGGATTATTTTGCTTAAAAATACGTCGTGCTTCAAATATAGTGCATTTGTTTTGGGTTTTAATTTTTAATATTTCTATTTGCTGTTGGTATGTTGGGCAAGAGTTGGCGGAGGCAGGGTGAGGACCAAAGCAATTGGCACACATGCTGCGCGTGCAGTTAGAAGGGTTGTGGGGGGGAAGGTTACAACCTGCGCAAATGGGATTACTATTGCAGTGCTTGAGTGTATGCCCTAACTTTTGGCAGCTTTTGCATCGCATTGGGTTAGGAAAATATTCCCTAACACCGAGTTTGTACCACGCAATGTCGATATATTTTGGAACTGCATAGAGATCAAATGTAAGCAAAATTGATCCAGTGTAAACAGACTTGCTGTTAACTTTTTTCGTGAATTTATATACGCCTATTACGCCCTGGTTTTTCAAATCTTCCAATATTTCTGCTTCTGGTGTTTGAATTAAATTTCTATCAAATATTGTTCCTTTAGTTGAGTTGAGGTTTTGATGTAATGAAATTGACACTTTGCACAAGCCACCGAAATTAGTTGTCTTAAGGAATTTTTCAGCTACCTTTTGATTTTTAGTTAAAATGAGAAGACTACCATCGCGAAGCATATTTACTGACTGTACCTCAGTACTAATCGAATCTAGTGCCTTTTTTTGGCAAAAACGCTAAAATTTTCTAGTTTTCCGCTGATTTGATAAAAACAAACTTGGGTTGCAATTGGTTGGTGGTAATTGGTGGTAGTACGGGGAAATCCGAAAATGTTGTATTTCTTTCTTTTTTCTTACGTTTGATTTTTGGGCTGGCCAGTGAGTCGCAGTCCTGCAACACACTAAACCTATTCCAAACGAGGGGGGGTGGTAGATTCATTGGATACACTACGCGTAACTATTGGTGAAATTATTTGTACGCCCGATTGAAACAAATGAATTATTTTTAGAAGTAACTAAAGAGAATACTACGTTTAGCACTGTATACTATTAGAAAGCTATCAACTGCACGAGCACTAGGGAAACGAGTCCGAACGAAGCGAGTGTTAGTCGATGACTGAGTAGTTTAACATATTTAAGTTAATTCACCCTTTTATCTTACTGAAATCTACATAAAGCCTTAACGGCATAACGGCAGTGCATTTAGAAGAATTCCGTATTCTTATATTTAGGTATAAAGTCGATTTTGTTGTATACTGACATTTAGCAATTAATATCGAAATGCTTCAAATCATTAGCTTAACATATTTAAGTTAATAAAACTTTTTGAACGAACTGAAGTTTACATAAAGCCATGGTGGCATAACGGCAGTGCATTTAGAAGAATTCTGTTATCTTATGTTTAGGTATAAAGTCGATTTTCTTGTATATACACATTTAGCAATCGATATCGAAATGCTTCAAATCAGTAGTTTAGCATATTTAAGTTAATTACCCCTCTTTATCTCACTGAAGTCTACAAAAACCTTAACGGCATAACGGCAGTGCATTTAGAAGAATTACGTAATCTTATATTTGGGAATATAGTCGCATTTCTTTTATTAACACATTTAGCAATCGATATCGAAATGCTTCAAATGATTAGTTAAACATATTTAAGTTAATTCACCCTTTTATCTTACTGAAATCTACATAAAGCCTTAACGGCATAACGGCAGTGCATTTAGAAGAATTCCGTAATCTTATATTTAGGTATAAAGTCGATTTTGTTGTATATACACATTTAGCAATCGAAATCGAAATGCTTCAAATTATTAGTTTAACATATTTAAGTTAATTCACACTTTTATCTTACTGAAGTCTTCATAAAGCCTTAACGGCATAACGGCAGTGCATTTAGAAGAATTCCGTATTCTTATATTTAGGTATAAAGTCGATTTTGTTGTATACTGACATTTAGCAATTAATATCGAAATGCTTCAAATCATTAGTTTAACATATTTAAGTTAATAAAACTTTTTGAACGAACTGAAGTTTACATAAAGCCATGGTGGCATAACGGCAGTGCATTTAGAAGAATTCTGTTATCTTATGTTTAGGTATAAAGTCGATTTTCTTGTATATACACATTTAGCAATCGATATCGAAATGCTTCAAATCAGTAGTTTAGCATATTTAAGTTAATTACCCCTCTTTATCTCACTGAAGTCTACAAAAACCTTAACGGCATAACGGCAGTGCATTTAGAAGAATTACGTAATCTTATATTTGGGAATATAGTCGCATTTCTTTTATTAACACATTTAGCAATCGATATCGAAATGCTTCAAATGATTAGTTAAACATATTTAAGTTAATTCACCCTTTTATCTTACTGAAATCTACATAAAGCCTTAACGGCATAACGGCAGTGCATTTAGAAGAACTACGTAATCTTATATTTAGGTATAAAGTCGATTTTCTTGTATTTACTCATTTAACAATCGATATCGAAATGCTTCAACTTATTAGTTTAACATATTTAAGTTAATAAACCTTCTTCAACGAACTGAAGTTGGCATAAAGCCATGGCGGCATAACGGCAGTGCATGTAGAAGAGTTCCGTTATCTTATATTTAGGTATAAAGTAGATTTTGTTGTATATACACATTTAGCAATCGATATCGAAATGCTTCAAATCATTAGGTTAACATATTTAAGTTAATAAAGCATCTTTATGTTTTTTCTTTAGTTAACATATTTAAGCTAATTAACCTTCTTTGACGAATTGAAGGTGATATAAAGCCATGGCGGCATAACAACAGTACATTTGGAAGAATTCCGTAATCTTATGTTTAGGTATAAAGTCGATTTTCTTGTATATATGCATTTAGCAATCGATTTCAAAAATTTTCAAATCATTAGTTTAACATATTTAAGTTAATAAACCTTCTTTAACGAACAGAAGTTAACATAAAGCCATAACGGCATAACGGCAGTGCATTTAGAGGAGTTCCGTAATCTTATGTTTAGGGATAAAGTCGATTTTCTTGCATATACACATTTAGCAATCGATATCGAAATGCCTCAAATCATTAGTTTAACATATATAAGTTAATTAACCCTCTTTATCTTACTGAAGTCTAAAAACGCCTTAACGGCATAACGGCAAATCATTTAGAAGAATTGCGTAATCTTATATTTAGGCATAAAGTCGATTTTCTTGTATATACTTATTTAGCAATCGATATCGAAATGCTTCAAATAACTGGTTTCACATATGTATTTAAGTTATTTAGCCTACTTTATCTTACTGGCGTTTACATAAAGCCTTATCGGCATGACGGCAGTACATTTCGAAGAATTCCGTAGTCTTATATTTAGGTATAAAGTCGATTTTCTTTTATATACACATTTAGCAAACGATATCGAAATGCTTCAAATCACTAGTTTAACATATTTAAGTTAATAAACCTTCTTTAACGAACAGAAGTTAACATAAAGCCATAACGGCAAAAGCGGCAGTGCATTTAGAAGAATTCCGTTATCTTATGTTTAGGTATAAAGTCGATTTTCTTGTATATACACAGTTAGCGAGCGATATCGAAATGCTCCAAATCATTATTTTAACATTTTTAAGTTAATAAAGCTTCTTTAACGCACTGAGGTTAACACAAAGCCATTGCGGCATTACGGCAGTGCATGTAGAAGAATACCGTAGTCTTATGTTTAGGTAGTGTCTAAATGACTCTCGGCTTACCCTATCATGAAACACAGCCACACCACATTTCAACACACGAAATCACCATAACAGCACACCACACTCACCACTCACCTTCCACATCACACCAATACACTCAAACGTGACACCACACTTCCAACTAGAACACAAAAAAAAAGGGACGGACAACTCCAGCCAGACACACTTCGTTTTTGGCTTCCGCAAGGACTCAACGCTTGTGCGCATACGCTTTTCGCAGCATCGCCTTTTTCTTTTCGTTTCCTCCCACGTACATCAACGGTCGTCGATTCCGCCGCCGATTGGAATATCCGTCCAAATTTTACCTTTTGTAAACATTGAAAACGTTTGTAAAGTTAATAAAAAGAGTATTCCGAAAACCTATTCTTTTAAAAAATATTTTATAACAAGTGAGTTCGGAAATAAAGGTGAGTTCACCACTGAGTAATACATGGTCCTTCGAGCCTTCAGAAAGGCACCTTAAAAAAGAAAAACAAGAGGAAAAAGTAAATAATAATAATAAAAAAAAAAAAAAAAAATTTTTTTTATTAAATAAAGTGCGGTGACAAAAACACATATTTTAAAACTATTAAAGTGGAAAAAAAAAAAGTTGAAAAAACTATTAAAGGGAAACAAAAAACAAAAATTGGAAAACAGTGAAGTGAAAAATACTTAAAAATCATAAACAAAAAAAAAAAAAAAATTGACATATACAGTGTTAGTGGAGTGTGGATATAAACACATACATACATATATGTATATATCCGTAAAGTGAAGCAAACAAAAGCGCGCCAAAAAGAAAGGAATACAAAACGAAACCAAAACCAACAACAGCGGCCGCGAAACTAAATAAATCTCTAGCGGGCGCGAAACTAAATAAATCACACCACCGGGCGCGGATAATAAAAACAAAGACAACATACCCAAAACACGTACAAAGTCACACAGGAGAAGAAGAGGCATACTAACTGCGAGGACAAGAAGAACAAGGAAATATACATTAGGGCAAGCCACAAAGAAATACACTCCCCCAAAATTCCCTTGATGCGAGAGAGGGTAAGTGTATCGCTTCCACCTTATTTATATGCATGTACATATGTATGTTTAGGAAAAACAAAAATAAACTGTTTTAACAATTATAACTCGGTTATAACTTTAAACAGTTTCACCAAAACGGATACTCAAATTTAATACGGTGCATCAAAATACCGATATTAAAGTTGATAATACATACTTGTTCTTAAAGTACTAATGCCTATGTATAATTTTCTTTGTGATCACAATCACACACAACAAATTAAAACATTAAAAGAACATTCTACTTGCAATATTTTCCGACACCCCTTCTGCTTTTAAAGCAGCAAGCGAATTGCGCTAATAAGTAAAAGGCATATTAGAAAGTACAAAACAAGAAATAAAAGAAAACATAAATGCGGAACATATGACTTATAAATTGAAACACACATACATATATACATGCAAACCAGCTTTCCTTAGCTTGGTAATTACCTAACATATACTTGCCGAAATTAATTAGAAGCAAATATAACAACATACATACGAGTATATACATACCGTCACACATGTGTGTTGAGAGCAGAAGTAAAATACCTGCAAATACCATTTCTCTTTTTTCCAATTTAACCAACCTTCCTGCGTCAGTCCTAGTACCGCGTTTACAACAATAAATCGTATTTAAATAAATTGCATGCCTACACAGTATATACCACATATACATAGGGACAATTAAATTACGCGAAAGTAATACAATTTTGGAAACAAAAAAAACAGAGTGTTACAGATTTTGATAACACGAATTAACAACAAAACGAGAAAAAAGGAAAAGAAAAAAAAAAATAAATAAATTTATATTATTAATTGTTTAATAATATAAATACATAAATATAAATACATAAAAAATTATTACTATACCATATATACATATATGCACATAAATATCAATATACTTAAAATCCGTACTTACAGCCGGTACAAGCAATACCCCTTGTATTTGCACAACAAAACAAGCAGGTTTGCACCGTATTAAAGTAATTTAAGCATAATTATATGCATACGAAGCACATATCGTGCACACATACATACATACGTATATACAAAAGGTATTGCCCCTTTTCCCGGTACACAAGTACGAGGGCATACCAATAAATCCGAAAAAAAATATATACTCGCAATACATTAAAAAAAAAAAAAAAATAAAATAAAATAAAATATAATAATATTATTATTAACATAATTATTATTATTATAATTATTATTATAATAATAATAAACATAAACGCCATCGCAGGTAGATACAACGGCGAATAATATAAACTATAAACGCGGATTTCACTAATTTTTCGGAAATAAACTCTTATTTACCTAAAAGAGTTTTCGGTTGATAATATTCTCAGTACACACTGAAAGAAAATATATACAAATATTTTACAAATCTACATTTTCTAAATGAATATAGATTCAAAAGAATCTAAAACATCGCAATTCTTGAAAATTCCTAAAATGTTTTCTGACGATAAGAGTCCATGTACACCTGCAGAAGCTACACGCTCTAAGCAAGGTGCTACGAAACAAAAGAGGGGGAAAGACATATCATACTCCAAATTCATTTCTGAGAGCGACTGTCTCATAAAATACTGCACTCGATTTGCTTCTTCGCCGATTCAAGACAATTCGGAATCGGCGCTAGAAATAAAAAGCCAAACGATCGAAAATTTTTGGACACGTCTCCAAGCTGCATATGACACAATTGTTGATACTGACGATTCAGATCTACCAGAAAACTTTAAATCTTCTGCATACGCAAAATTTGAAAACTGCTTAGACCAGTATGAAGATACAAAGATTATGATCGCAGATCAACTAAAACTTATAAAGTCAATTGCACCTGCTCCCCACAGTAGAGTAGAGTTACCACAATTGCAAGCCCAAGAGGCAACAGGCATTCATCTCAAAGTGCCAGCGTGCGATACAGAAATATTCCATGGAGGTTATGAACAGTGGCCGTCCTTCCGGGACATGTTTACGGCCGTGTACATAAACCATCCAAAACTATCGCAAGCGCAAAAATTGTATCATCTCCGATACAAGACAAAAGGTCAAGCGGGCGTAATAGTAAAACAGTTCGCATTAAGTGATGACAATTTCAATTTGGCTTGGGAAGCTCTGAAAGCCAGATATGAAAACAAAAGAATATTGGTCGACAAGCAAGTAACCATACTCATGAACTTGCCGAAAATTCAAAAAGAAACAAGTGAAGAATTCATAAAATTAGAATCCACTGTTTCAAATTGTTTGTCGGTTCTAACGACACAAAATGTTCCCACAGACAGCTGGGCCCCCTATTCTGATAAACATATGCACCGCAGCATTACCCGAAAAATCATTACTTCTATGGGAGCAATCGCTCTCATCAAGAAGAGACTGCCCAACGTGGCAGCAAATGAAAGACTTCTTAACTGCCCAATATGAAATTGCGGAAAGGGTAGATAAAAAAACAGTCAGAACTAAAAACGTTCAACCCGACCTAAACAGAAGCTTCAGTAGACCCCAAGTCAATAACAACAACAATTTAAATAGAAGCTTTTTCAAAGCACAATCGTTCACATCTGAACAAAATAAATTCACGTCATGCGAACTATGTACAGGAGGGCATAAGCTAAAAGCTTGCGAAAAATTTAAAAAATTGAATGTGAATGAAAGGAACAACTTTGTCAGGTCAAAAAGACTCTGCACAAACTGCTTGTCCCACTCACACAATCTCAATAATTGCGAAAGCAAATTTAACTGCGTATATTGCCACAAAAGGCATCATTCTATGTTGCACATAAACAACTTTCCCAACACATCTCAAAGTAGCGCTTTTTCAAAAAAAGCCACGGGTTTAGTTGCAACAGCAACTCCCGAAACAGAAACTCAACAAAATTGCCAAGAGACACCATGCTGCTCAAAGGCATTAAAAACTCAAACGCTGCACAGCGAGAATCAAAGTAAGGTATTACTACCAACAGCAGTTGTCTCCATCGAACATCGAGGAGAACTGTTCAAACTAAGAGCCCTAATAGACCAAGGATCGCAACGATCATTCATAGCGTCTAGGGCACAAAATAGGCTAAAACTGCCAACAAAACAAGCCAATTATGAAATTACGGGAATGGGCGGAAGAGTAGTACAAAACTCTAACAAAATATGCCCCATTACCCTAATTTCCCCCCAAGCGGATAAGCGCATTCAAGCAAATGCTATTGTCTTACCGCAATTAACAAACATGCTTCCAAGCTATCAAATAAATAGCAAGCATTGGGATAAGATTTCACATCTGACTCTAGCAGACCCCAACTGCAACACCCCCGCTCAAATAGACCTGCTATTAGGCAGCGATCTCATATCGCAAATTATTCTAGATGGTGTTGAAAAAATTTCTAAAACACTACTGGCGCAAAATACCATTTTCGGATGGGTCCTAAGTGGACTAGTTGCGGAACCAGTCACAGCAATGACAACTCAAGTTGAGGAAATCTCAAACGAGTACCTCAATTCACAATTGAGAAAATTTTGGGAGTTAGAGGAACTCCCCCCCATTTCAATTACAACACCAGAAGATCAGTATTGTGAAGACTTTTACAAAGCCACAACTACTCGATCAGCTAATGGTCGGTATGTCGTACGACTACCAATAAAACAACAATTTCCAGACACACTCGCCTTGGGTCACTCTCGCACCTCTGCAATACAGCAGTTTCTAAGTATGGAGAAAAACCTACTTAGAAAAGGTGAGCTTAAACAAGTTTATGATGGTGTCGTGGAAGAATACCTTCATTTAGATCACATGGAGGAAGTAAGCCCATGTGAAAAAATCATAAGAGGCAAATATTACTCTTTCTACTTGCCACATCATGCAGTAGTAAAGCCTGACAAAAAAACAACAAAAGTCAGAGTTGTCTTCAATGCCTCCAGAACCACTAGCTCGGGGAATTCCCTAAATGACATTCTATTTACGGGACCCACACTCCAACCAGATCTAATGCTCCTCATATTGAACTGGCGTATATACAAATACGTATTCAATGGGGATGTCGAAAAGATGTATCGACAAATACTGGTTCATAAAGATGATCAAGATTTTCAGCGGATTATTTTCCGAAAATCTACAAATAGTCCACTACGCGACTTCAAATTAAAAACAGTTACCTTTGGCGTAAACTGTGCCCCATATCTAGCCATTCGTACACTACACGAACTGGCAGAAGACACAAAGTCAGAATTTCCTCTGGCAACACAAGTGTTAAAAACACAGACGTATGTAGACGATATCTTGTCTGGGAGCCACAGCCTCTCACAAGCATACGAGTCCTTATCACAAGTGATAAAGGCCCTCAACACCGCAGGGTTTCCCCTAAAAAAGATCACGGCTAATCACCCAAATATCTTGAAAAATATACCGAACGACAATTTGTTGGATACTAATTTCCTTATATTCGAAAAGGAAAGTACAACAAAAACACTGGGCATCCAATGGAATGCGATATCGGACCAGTTTTCATACACGACTGAGTCCATATCCGCATTATCCGCCATTACAAAACGCCAAATTCTCTCCTCTGTGGCAAAACTTTTCGACCCCGCAGGATGGCTTTCGCCAATTATGATACAAGCGAAAATCCTGATTCAAGAATTATGGCTAGACGGAACTGACTGGGACGAACAAGTGAAACCTCTTCGCTTAGAAAGATGGTCCCAGTTCGCTAATAACCTAAAAGACATTTCGCAGATACAAATTCCACGGTGGGTAAATTATTCCCCCGAATACAAAGTGGAACTACACGGCTTCTGCGACGCCTCTGAAAAGGCATATTGTGCCGCTATATATGTGCGCACCCAAAGCGATATTGCAACTACAAGCCACCTACTAGTGGCAAAAGCAAAAGTTGCGCCTCTAAAAACCATAAGTCTACCACGACTTGAACTCTGTGGCGCTCTGCTCCTAGCAAAGCTAGTCTCCATGGTGCAGACCCACTTAAACATGGCAAAATATAAATTATACCTCTGGTCCGATTCCGAAATAGTTCTAGCCTGGTTGGAAAAACCACCACATGCGTGGAAAACATATATTTCCAACAGAACGTCTCAAATACTTGACCTAGTAGGATCAGCCACTTGGCGACACGTAGCCAGTGCTGACAATCCTGCTGATCTAGGTACAAGAGGATGCAAACCTCTGCATCTCGCCACCTCCACCCTCTGGTGGAATGGCCCCCAATGGTTAACAGAATCTCCCGATTCTTGGCCACAATCGCCAATGCGCAACATAATTGCTCCAGAAGGTCGAAAAATCGCCACTTATCACACAACAATGGATGATGCTGACATCCTTGAACGATTTTCATCGTTCCCCCGAGCACTCAGAGTAGTCGCCTATATTCTCAAATTCGCAGAGCGACTCAAACTTAAGGTAAAGGGAGCAACTTGCCCCCAATGCGATACATTGACGCACCAAGACTTACAAAAAGCGAAGGTCGCTCTTATCGCATCAACCCAAACGCGCTACTTCAGCCGCGACCTAGGGTTACTAAGAGAATCGAAGCCAATTGACAAAAAGAGCTCACTCTTAGTACTAAACCCATTTATAGACACGAAAGGTCTGCTTCGGGCAAACGGCCGGCTTGCTAATTCCAGCCTTACGTATAACGAACGCCATCCCATAATAATACCAGAGAAATCCTCATTTGCCACATTATTCATCAATTATATCCATATACTGATGTTACACGCCGAGCATCGCCTCATGCAACATATGGTACGCCAAGAGTACTATGTTCCCCGCCTTAAGCCCCAAATCAAGAAGTGCATTTTCACGTGCAAGGTCTGCACTATGCACAAGCAGAAAATGCGAACGCAGATTATGGCAGCACTTCCACCGGAACGCTGTAACTTTGCTCTGCCTTTCACCACTACAGGTGTCGACTTTGCAGGCCCTTTTCAAATAAAGGCGTCCATGCTAAGGTCTCCCACCCTGATGAAGGGCTATGTGGCTGTCTTTGTCTGTTTTACGACAAAAGCAGTACACCTTGAGCTATGTTCCAATCTGACAAAGGAGGCTTTCCTCGCGGCATTTGCTCGCTTCGTCGGACGACGTGGCTTTCCATCCAAAATCATGAGCGATAATGGCAAAACATTTATCGGAGCTCAAAGAGCCACAGAGAAACAATTTGTGGATTTTATGAAACAAATCTCACCTGACATTATACAAAAATATGCTCCCCAAGGCATCAATTGGCAGTTTATCCCCCCAAGCGCTCCACATATGGGTGGTTTATGGGAATCAGCCGTAAAAAGCTTCAAATCACATTTTAAGAAGCTAGCTGGCACTTATAAATTCAATTATGAAGAGTTCACGACACTCTTAACTAGAATTGAAGCCGTCCTCAACTCACGGCCTCTCGCAGCCCTCTCGCAAGATCCATCAGACTTTACAGCCCTCACACCAGGGCATTTTCTTAAAGGAGCGCCCATTCTGGCCACACCTGAGCCAGGCGTGGAGTCGCTTTCCTTATTAAACAGATGGGAAAGAATTAAAATTCTCCATCACCATTTCAGTCTTCGATGGAAAGAAGATTATTTAAAGGACCTCCACAGAAGGTACCGGTGGAAAACACCAGAAAACGCGCCTAAGCTTGGAGATTGTGTCTTAATTCATGACGATTGTCTCCCCCCCACTGAATGGCGGCTTGGCCGCATAGAGAAGCTTTACCACGGCTCTGACGGTCATATTCGCGTAGTTGATCTCCGTACGCAAAACGGAACACTAACTCGGCCGCTCGTTAAACTATGCTTTTTGCCCACAGCCGATAAAACCGACACGTAAAACGTAAACAAAAAACGATAAATCGATAACCCGCAAAACAAACCACAAATCCTATCTTAATAAAAACCGCAAAAGTAGTAATAGATGGGTGGTCCACATGACTACCCACCAGTGCCACCTAACGTAGCACCAACTATCATATCCGTATACCACAAATATATAACGTAAATATCTTTGACAGATTAAATGGATGTCGATATGCCGCCAGCACCAACGCCAGCCGTTCGGTCGACCATTCACGTGCCACGAACGGGGCCTACACCAGCTCCTCGAAACACCACGGCCACAACGCAACCAACTGTTGCCCGAAGTGCAACACGCGCAAATCCGACGCCGGTGCCAGCAGACCCACAGCGCCTCCGATGCCCGCTTTGCCGCCGCCCCCACAGGTTGCCGCATTGCGGCATTTTTAAGAGGATGCTGCCTCCGCTCCGCCAGCAGATTGTACAGGCACATGGCCACTGCCTAAATTGTCTGGCACCTACCCACTCCACATCGGAGTGTACATCCGGGTATACGTGCCAAATATGCATGCGGCCACATCACACGCTCCTTCATCGGGACGGCAGACCATTACTTGCCCCCTCCAGTCGTGCTACGACCCGACGACCGCAGGCGAACCGTGCTGCACGAACACGAAGAGCTGAGCCATCACCAGAATCCCGAACACGCACTCGGCGCCAACAACACAATACCTCTACGCGGCGGCGTCAACCCAGGCCGCGGTCTCGCCAACCCACTGGGCTTAGTAACGTGGTGGCCACATTGCAGCAGTTGCAAAGGCTACTAGGCTAATAATTTGCCTAGGGGGGCCGGGATGTCTAAATGACTCTCGGCTTACCCTATCATGAAACACAGCCACACCACATTTCAACACACGAAATCACCATAACAGCACACCACACTCACCACTCACCTTCCACATCACACCAATACACTCAAACGTGACACCACACTTCCAACTAGAACACAAAAAAAAAGGGACGGACAACTCCAGCCAGACACACTTCGTTTTTGGCTTCCGCAAGGACTCAACGCTTGTGCGCATACGCTTTTCGCAGCATCGCCTTTTTCTTTTCGTTTCCTCCCACGTACATCAACGGTCGTCGATTCCGCCGCCGATTGGAATATCCGTCCAAATTTTACCTTTTGTAAACATTGAAAACGTTTGTAAAGTTAATAAAAAGAGTATTCCGAAAACCTATTCTTTTAAAAAATATTTTATAACAAGTGAGTTCGGAAATAAAGGTGAGTTCACCACTGAGTAATACAGGTATAAAGTCGATTTTCTTGTTTTAACATATTTAGCAATCGATATCGAAATGCTTCAAATCATTAGTTTAACATTTTTAAGTTAATTAAACTTCTTTAACGTATTGAATTTGACATAAAGCCATGGCGGCATAACGACAGTACATTTGGAAGAATTCCGTAGTCTTATATTTAGGTATAAAGTCGATTTTCTTGTATATACAAATTTAGCAATCGATATCGAAATGCTTCAAATCATTAGTTTAACATATCTAAGTTAATTAGCGTACTTTATCGTACTGAAGTTTACATAAAGCCTTAACGGTATGACGCCAGTGAATTTAGAAGAATTTCTTAACCTTATATTTAGATATAAAGTCGATTTTCTTGTATACACTCATTTAGCAATCGATATCGAAATGGTTTAAATCATTAGTTCAATATATTTAAGTTAATTAACCTTCTTTACCTTACTGAAGTTTACATAAAGTCTTCACGGTATAAAGGCAGTGCATTTGGAAGAATTCCGTAATTTTATATTTAGGAATAAAGTCGATTTTGTTAAATATACACATTTAACAATCGATATCGAAATGCTTCAAATCATTAGTTTAACACATTTAAGTTAATTAACCTTCTTTATCTTACTGAAGTCTACATAAGGCCTTAACGGTATAACGGCAGTGCATTTAGAAGAATTACTTAATGTTATATTTGGGTATAAAGTCGATTTTCTTATATATACACATTTAGCAATCGATATCAAAATGCTTCAAATCATTAGTTTAACATATTAAAAATAATAAACCCTCTTTAACGAACTCAAGTTGGCATAAAGTCATGGCGGCATAACGGCAGTGCATGTAGAAGAATTCCGTAATCCTATGTTGAGGTATAAAGTCGCTTTTCTTGTATATACACATTTAGCAATCGATATCGAAATGCTTCAAATCATTAGTTTCACATATTTAAGTTAATAAAGCCTCTTTAACGAACTGAAGTTGGCATAAAGCCATGGCGGCATAACGGCAGTGCATTTAGAAGAATTCCGTAATCTTATATTTAGGTTAAAGTCTATTTTCAAGTATTTACACATTTGGGAATCGATATCGAGATGCTTCAAATAATTACTTTAACATATTTAAGTTAAACAACCTTTTTTAACGTACTGAAGTTTATATAAAGCCATAACGGCAGTGTATTTCGATGAATTCCGTAATCTTATATTTATGTATAAAGTCGATTTTCTTGTATTTACATATTTAGCAATCGATATCGAAATTCTTCAAATCATTAGTTTAACATATTTTAGTTAAGTAACCATCTTTAACGTATTGAAGGTGATATAAACCCATGGCGGCATAACGACAGTAATTTGGAAGAATTCCGTAACCTAATATTTAGGTATAAAGTCGAATTTGTTGTATAAACACATCGTGCAATCGATATCGAAATGCTTCAAATCATTAGTTTAACATATTTAAGTTAATAAAACCTCTTTAACGAACTGAAGTTGGCATAAAGCCATGGCGGCCTAACGGCAATGCATGTAGAAGAATTCCGTAATCTTATATTTAGGTTAAAGTCTATTTTCATGTATTTACACATTTGGGAATCGATATCGAGATGCTTCAAATAATTACTTTAACATATTTAAGTTAAACAACCTTTTTTAACGTACTGAAGTTTATATAAAGCCATAACATACTTATGTATTAAGTTAATAAACATTTTTTAGCTTAATGAGGTCTACATAAAGCCTTAAAGGTATAACGGCAGTGCATTTAGAAGAAATCCGTAATGTTATAATTTTATATTTAGGCATAAAGTCGATTTTGTTGTACATACTCATTTAGCAATCGATATCGAAATGATTCAAATCATTAGTTTAACATATTTAAAATAATTAACCTTCTATATCGTATTGTAGTTGATAAAAACCATGTTGGCATAACGACAGTACATTTGGAAGAATTCCGTAATCTTATATTTAGGTATATGTAAAGTCGATTTTCTTGTATATACACATTTAGCAATCGATATCGAAATACTTCAAATCATTAGTTTTACATTTTCAAGTTATTTATAATAAACCTTCTTTAACACACTGAAGTCTACATAAAGCCTTAACGGTATAACTGCAGTGCATTTAGAAGAATTCCGTAATCTTATATTAAGGTATAAAGTCGATTTTCTTGTATTTACATATTTAGCAATCGATATCGAAATGCTTCAAATCATTAGTTTAACATTTTTAAGTTACTTAACCCTCTTTTTCTTACTGAAGTCTGCAAAAGCTTTAACGGCATAACGGCAGTGCATTTAGAAGAATTACGCAATCTTATATTTAGTTATGAATTCGTTTTTCTTGTACATACTGATTTAGCAATCGATATCGAAATGCTTCAAATATTAAGTTTAACATATTTGAGTTAATTAGCCCTCTTTATCTTACTGAAGTCTACATCAAGCCTTAACGGCATAACGGCAGTGCATTTAGAAGAATTACGTAATCTTATATTTAGGTATTATCTTATATTTAGATATAAAGTCGATATATATCGAAATGTTTCAAATCATTATTTTAACATATTTAAGTTAATAAACCTTCTTTAACGCACTGAAGTTAACATAAAGCCATGGCGGTATAACAGCAGTGCTTGTAGAAGAATTCCGTAACCTTATGTTAAGGTATAAATTCGATTTTCTTGTATATACACATTTAACAATCGATATCGAAATGCTTCAAATCATTAATTTAACATATTTAAGTTAATTAACCTTCTTTATCTTACTGAAGTTTACATAAAGTCATAACGTCATAACGGCAGTGCATTTGGAAGAATTCCGTAGACTTATATTTAGGCTTAAAGTCGATTTTCTTGTACGTACACATTTTGCAATCGATATCCAAATGCTTCAAATAACTGGTTTAGCATATTTAGGTTAATTAATCTTCTTTATCTTACTGAAGTTTACATAAAGCCATAACGGCATAACGGCAGTATATTTATATGAATTCCGTTATCTTATAATTAGGTATAAAGTCGATTTTCTTGTATATACACATTTAGCAGTCGATATCGAAATGCTTCAAATAACTGGTTTAACAAATTTAAGTTAATAAAGCTTCTTTAACGAACTGCAGTTGATGCAAAGCCATGGCGGCATAACGACAGTACATTTGGAAGAATTCCATAATCTTATATTTAGGTATAAAGTCCATTTTCTTGTATATACATATTTAGCTATCGATATCGAAATGCTTCCAATCATTAGTTTAACATATTAAGTTAATAAACATTTTTTAGCTTACTGAAGTCTACAAAAGCCAACTGCATAGCGGCAGTGCATTTGGAAGAGTTCCGTAATCTTTTATTTAGGTATAAAGTCGATTTTGTTCAATATACGCATTTAGTAATCGATATCGAAATGCTTCAAATCATTAGTTTAACATATTTAAGATAATAAACCTTCTTTAACGCACTGAAGTCTACATAAAGCCTTAGCGGTATAACTGCACTGCATTAAGAAGAATTCCGTTATCTTATATTTAGGTATAAATTCGACATTCTTGTATATACTCATTTAGCAAGCGATATCAAAATGCTTCAAATTATTAGTTTAACTTTTTTAAGTTAATTAACCTTCTTTAACGAATTGAAGTTGACATAAAACCATGCCGGCATAACGACAGTACATTTGGAAGAATTCCGTAATCTTATATTTAGGTATAAAGTCGATTTCTTGTATATACATATTTAGCAATCGATATCGAAATGCTTCAAATCATTAGTTTAACATATTAAGTTAATAAACATTTTTTAGCTTACTGACGTCTACATAAAGCCTTAACGGCATAACGGCAGTGCATTTAGAAGAATTATGCTATCTTATATTTAGGTATAAATTCGATTTTCTTGTATATACACATTTAGCAATCGATATCGAAATGCTTCAAATCATTAGTTTAACATATTAAAGTTAATAAGTTAGCGCACTAAAGTCTACATAAGGCCCTAATGGCATAACGGCAGTGCATTTAGAAGAATTCCATAATGTTATAATTTTATATTTAGGTATAAAGTCGATTTTCTTGTATTTATATATTTAGCAATCGATATCGAAATGCTTCAAACCATTAGCTTATCATATTTAAATAATTAACCTTCTTTACTGAAGCCATAACGGCATAACGGCAGTATATTTGGGTAATTTCCGTAATCTTTTATTTAGGTATAAAATCGATTTTCTTGTATATACACATTTAGCAATCGATATCGAAATGCTTCAGCTCATTAGTTTAACATATTTTAGTTAATAAACCTTCTTTAAATTTCATAACTGCAGTGCACGCAGAAGAATTCCATAATCTTATATTTAGGTATAAAGTCGATTTTCTTGTATATACATATTTAGCTATCGATATCG
>JAPZAG010000862.1:0-15000 GCA_027475135.1 Bactrocera correcta | reverse complement strand
ACAACAAAATCGACTTTATACCTAAACACAAGTTTACGGAATTCTTCTAAATGCACTGCCGTTATGCCGCCATGGCTTTATGCCAAATTCAGTTCGTTAAAGCAGGCTTATTAACTTAAATATGTTAAACTAATGATTTGAATCATTTCGATATCGATTGCTAAATGTGTATATACAAGAAACTCGACTTCATACCGAAATATAAGATTACGTAATTCTTCAAAATGCACTGCCATTATGCCGTTGTGGCTTTATGTTAACTTCTGTTCGTTAAAGAAGGTTTATTAACTTAAATATGTTAAACCAGTTATTTGAAGCATTTCGAAATCGATGGCTTAATGCATATATACAAGAAAATCGACTTTATACCTAAATATAAGATTACGGAATTCTTCCAAATGTACTGTCTTTATGCCGCCATGGCTTTATATCACCTTCAATACGTTAAAGAAGGTTAATTAACTTAAATATGTTAAACTAATGATTGGAAGCATTTCGATATCGATTGCTAAATGTGTATATACAAGAAAATCGAATATATACCTAATTATTAGATAACGGAATTCTTCTAAATGCACTGCCGTTATGCCGTTAAGCCTTTATGTGGACTTCAGTGCGTTAAAGAAGCTTTATTAACTTAAATATGTTAAACATATGATTTGAAGATTTTCGAAATCGATTGCTAAATGCATATATACAACAAAATCGACTTTATACCTAAATATAAGTTTACGGTATTCTTCCAAATGCACTGACGTTATACCGTTATGGCTTTATGTTAACTTCAGTTAGTTAAAGAAGGTTTATTAACTTAAATATGTTAAACCAGTTATTTGAAGCATTTCGATGTCGATTGCTAAATATGTATATACAACAAAATCGACTTTATACCTAAATATAAGATTACGGAATTCTTCCAAATGCGCTGCCGTTATACCGTTATGGCATTATGTGAAGTTCAGTAAGATACAGAAGGTTAATTAACTAAAATATGTTAAACTAATGATTTGAAGCATTTCGATATCGATTGCTAAATGTGTATATACAACAAAATCGACTTTATACCTAACTATAAGATTACGGAATTCTTCTAAATGCACTGCCGTTATGCCGCCATGGCTTTATGCCAACTTCAGTTCGTTAAAGAAGCTTTATTAACTTAAATATGTTAAAGTAATGATTTGAGTCATTTCGATATCGATTGCTAAATGTGTATATACAAGAAAATCGACTTTATATCTAAATATATGAAAACGGAATTCTTCTAAATGCACTGTCGTTATGCCGTTATGGCTTCATGTTACCTTCAGTAAGATAAAGAAGGTTAATTAACTTAAATATGTTAAACTAATGATTTGAAGCATTTCGATATCGATTGCTAAATGTGCATATTCAAGAAAATCGAATTTATACCTAAATACAAGAATACGGAATTCTTCTACATGCACTGCCGTTATGCCGCCATAGCTCTGTGTTAACTTCAGTGCGTTAAAGTAGGTTTGTTAACTTTAATATGTTAAACTAATGATTTGAAGCATTTAGATATCGATTGTTAAATGAGTATATACAAGAAAATCGACTTTGTACCTCAATATAAGATTACGTAATTCTTCTCAATGCGTTGCCGTTAAGGCGTTTGTAGACTTCAGTAAAATAAAGAGGGTTAATTAACTTAAATATGTTAAACTAATGATTTGAGGCATTTCGATATCGATTGCTAAATGTGTATATACAAGAAAATCGACTTTATACCTATATATAAGATTACGGAGTTCTTCTAAATGCACTGCCGTTATGCAATTATGGCTTTATGTTAATTTCTGTTCGTTAAAGAAGGTTTATTAACTTAAATATGTTACACCAGTTATTTGAAGCATTTCGAAGTCGATCGCTTAATGCATATATACAAGAAAATCGACTTTATACCTACATATATGATAACGGAATTTCTCTGAATGCACTGCCGTTATGCCGTTAAGGCTTTTGTAGACTTCAGTAAGATAAAGAGGGTTAATTAGCTTTAATATGTTAAACTAATGATTTGAAGATTTTCGAAATCGATTGCTAAATGCATATATACAAGAAAATCTTTTTTATACCTAAGTATAAGGTTACGGAATTCTTCCAAATGTACTGTCGTTATGCTGCCATGGCTTTTTATCACCTTCAATACGTTAAAGAAGGTTAATTAACTTAAATATGTTAAACTAATGATTTGAAGCATTTCGATATCGATTGCTAAATGCGTTAATACAACAAAATCGACTTTATACCTAAATATAAGCTTACGGAATTCTTCTAAATGCACTGCCGTTATGCCGTTATAGCTTTATGTTAACTTCAGTTCGTCAAAGAAGGTTAATTAACTTAAATATGTTAAACTAATGATTTGAAGCATTTCGATATCGATTGCTTAATGCATATATACAAAAAAATCGACTTTATACCTAAATATATGATAACGGAATTTCTCTGAATGCACTGCCGTTATGCCGCCATGGCTTTTGTAGACTTCAGTAAGATAAAGAGGGTTAATTAGCTTAAATATGTTAAACTAATGATTTGAAGATTTTCGATATCGATTGCTAAATGTGTAGATACAAGAAAATCGACTTTATACCTAAATATAAAATTATAACATTACGGAATTCTTCTAAATGCACTGCCGTTATACCGCCATGGCTTTATGTAGACTTCAGTAAGGTAAAAAACGTTTATTAACCTAAATATGTTAAACTAATGATTTGAAGCATTTCGATATCGATTGCTTATTATGCAAATTTAAGAAAATCGACTTTATACCTAAATATAAGATTACGGCATTCTTCCAAATGTACTGCCGTTATGCCGCCATGGCTTTATATCAACTTCAATAAGTTAAGATTTGAAGCATTTCGATATCGATTGCTAAATATGTAAATACAAGAAAATCGACTTTACACCTAAATGTAAGATTACGGAATTCTCCTAAATGCACTACCGTTATGCCGCCAGGGCTTTATGCCAACTTCTGTTTGTTAAAGAAGGTTAATTAACTAAAATATGTTAAACTAATGATTTGAAGCATTTCGATATCGATTGCTAAATGTGTATATACAACAAAATCGACTTTATACCTAAATATAAGATTACGGAATTCTTCTAAATGCACTGCCGTTATGCCGCCATGGCTTTATGCCAACTTCAGTTCGTTAAAGAAGGTTCTTAACTTAAACATGTTAAACTAATGATTTGAGTCATTTCGGTATTATTGCTAAATGTGTATATACAAGAAAATCGACTTTATACCTAAATATATGATAACGGAATTCTTCTAAATGCACTGCCGTTATGTCGTTATGGCTTTTTGTTAACTTCAGTAAGATAAAGAGGGTTAATTAACCTTAATATGTTAAACTAATGATTGGAAGCATTTCGATATCGATTGCTAAATGTGTATATACACGAAAATCGAATTTATACCTAAATATAAGATTACGGAATTCTTCTACATGCACTGCCGTTATGCCGCCATGGCGTTATATCACCTTCGATACGTTAAAGAAAGTTAATTAACTTAAATATAATAAACTAATGATTTGAGGCATTTCGATATCGATTGCTAAATGTGTATATACAAGAAAATCGACTTTATACCTAAATATAAGTTTACGGAGTTCTTCCAAATGCACTGCCGTTATGCAGTTATGGCTTTATGTAAATTTCTGTTCGTTAAAGAAGGTTTATTAACTTAAATATGTTAAACTAATGATTTGAAGCATTTCGATATCGATTGCTAAATGAGTATATACAAGAAAATCTACTTTAAACCTAAATATAAGATTACGTAATTCTTCTAAATGCACTGCCATTATGCCGTTAAGGCTTTTGTAGACTTCAGTAAGATTAAGATGGTTAAATAACTTAAATATGTTAAACCAATGACTTGAAGCATTTCGATATCGATTGCTAAATATGTATATACACGAAAATCGAATTTATACCTAAATATAAGAATACGGAATTCTTCTACATGCACTGCCGTTATGCCGCCATGGCGTTATATCACCTTCGATACGTTAAAGAAGGTTAATTAACTAAATTATGTTAAACTAATGATTTGAGGCATTTCGATATCGATTGCTAAATGTGTATATACAAGAAAATCGACTTTATACCTAAATATATGATAACGGAATTCTTCTAAATGCACTGCCGTTATGTCATTATGGCTTTTTGTTAACTTCAGTAAGATAAAGAGGGTTAATTAACTTAAATATGTTAAACTAATTATTGGAAGCATTTCGATATCGATTGCTAAATGTGTATATACACGAAAATCGAATTTATACCTAAATATAAGATTACGGAATTCTTCTACATGCACTGCCGTTATGCCGCCATGGCTTAATGTTAACTTCAGTGCGTTAAAAAAGCTTTATTTACTTAAATATGTTAAACTACTGATTTGAAGCATTTCGATATCGATTGCTAAATGAGTATATACAACAAAATCGCCTTTATACTTAAATATAAGATTACGGAATTCTTCTAAATGCACTGCCGTTATGCCGTTGTGGCTTAATGTTAACTTCTGTTCGTTAAAGAAGGTTTATTAACTTAAATATGTTAAAACAGTTATTTGAAGCATTCCGAAATCGATTGCTAAATGCATATATACAAGAAAAACTTCTTCATACCTAAATATAAGATTACGGAGTTCTTCCAAATGCCGCCATGGCTTTATATCACCTTCAATACGTTAAAGAAGGTTAATTAACTTAAATATGTTAAACTAATGATTGGAAGCATTTCGATATCTATTGCTAAATGTGTATATACAACAAAATCGACTTTATACCTAAATATAAGCTTACGGATTTCTTCTAAATGCACTACCGTTATGCCGCCATGGCTTTATGTTAACTTCAGTGCGTTAAAGAAGCTTTATTAACTTATATATGTTAAACTAATGATTTTAAGATTTTCGAAATCGATTTCTAAATGCATATATACAACAAAATCGACTTTATACCTAAATATAAGATTACGGAATTCTTCCAAATGCACTGCCGTTATAACGTTACGGCATTATGTTAACTTCAGTTAGTTAAAGAAGGTTTATTAACTTAAATATGTTAAACCAGTTACTTGAGGCATTTCGATATCGATTGCTTAATGCATATATACAAGAAAATTGACTTTATACCTAAATATATGAATACGGAATTCTTCCGAATGTACTGTCGTTATGCCGCCATGGCTTTATATCAACTTCAATACGTTAAAAAAGGTTAATTAACTTAAATATGTTAAACTAACGATTTGAAGCATTTAGGTATCGATTGCTAAATGTGTGTATACAAAAAAATCGAATTTATAGCTAAATAAAAGATTACGGAATTCTTCTAAATGCACTGCCGTTATGCCGTCATGGCTTTGTGTTAACTTCAGTGCGTTAAAGTAGGTTTGTTAGCTTTAATATGTTAAACTAATGATTTGAGGCATTTCGATATCGATTGCTAAATGTGTATATACAAGAAAATCGACTTTATACCTAAATATAAGATTACGGAGTTCTTCTAAATGCACTGCCGTTACGCAGTTATGGCTTTATGTTAATTTCTGTTCGTTAAAGAAGGTTTATTAACTTTAATATGTTACACCAGTTATTTGAAGCATTTCGAAGTCGATTGCTTAATGCATATATACAAGAAAATCGACTTTATACCTAAATATATGATAACGGAATTTCTCTGAATGCACTGCCGTTATGCCGTTAAGGCTTTTGTAGACTTCAGTAAGATAAAGAGGGTTAATTAGCTTAAATATGTTAAACTAATGATTTGAAGATTTTCGAAATCGATTGCTAAATGCATATATACAAGAAAATCTTTTCTATACCTAAATATAAGGTTACGGAATTCTTCCAAATGTACTGTCGTTATGCTGCCATGGCTTTTTATCACCTTCAATACGTTAAAGAAGGTTAATTAACTTAAATATGTTAAACTAATGATTTGAAGCATTTCGATATCGATTTCATATTATGTAAATTTAAGAAAATCGACTTTATACCTAAATATAAGATTACGGCATTCTTCTAAATGTACTGCCGTTATGCCGCCATGGCTTTATATCAACTTCAATAAGTTAAAGAAGGTTTATTAACTTAAATATGTTAAACTAATGATTTAAAGCATTTCAATATCGATTGCTTAATATGTAAATACAAGAAAATCGATTTTACACCTAAATGTAAGATTACGGAATTCTCCTAAGTGCACTATCGTTATGCCGTTGTGGCTTTATGCCAACTTCAGTTCGTTAAAAAGGTTTATTAACTTAAATATGTTAAACTAATGGGTTGAAGCATCTCGATATCGATTGCTAAATGTGTATATACAACAAAATCGACTTTATACCTAAACATAAGTTTACGGAATTATTCCAAATGCGATGCCGTTATACCGTTATGGCATTATGTGAAGTTCAGTAAGATAAAGAAGGTTAATTAATTAAAATATGTTAAACTAATGATTTGAAGCATTTCGATATCGATTTCTAAATGTGTATATACACGAAAATCGAATTTATACCCAAATATAAGATTACGGAATTCTTCTACATGCACTGCCGTTAAGCCGCCATGGCTTTATATCACCTTCAATACGTTAAAGAAGGTTAATTAACTTAAATATGTTAAACTAATGATTGGAAGCATTTCGATATCGATTGCTAAATGCATATATACAAGAAAATCTTCTTTATACCTAAATATAAGATTACGGAATTCTTCCAAATGTACTGTCGTTATGCCGCCATGGCTTTATATCACCTTCAATACGTTAAAGAAGGTTAATTAACTTAAATATGTTAAACTAATGATTGGGAGCATTTCGATATCGATTGCTAAATGTGTATATACAACAAAATCGAATTTATACCTAAATATAAGCTTACGGAATTCTTCTAAATGCACTGCCGTTATGCCGCCATGGCTTTATGTTAACTTCAGTGCGTTAAAGAAGCTTTATTAACTTAAATATGTTAAACTAATGATTTGAAGATTTTCGAAATCGATTGCTAAATGCATATATACAACAAAATCGACTTTATACCTGAATATAAGATTACGGAATTCTTCCAAATGCACTGCCGTTATACCGTTATGGCATTATGTTAACTTCAGTTAGTTAAAGAAGGTTTTTTTATTTAAATATGTTAAACCAGTTATTTGAAGCATTTCGATATCGATTGCTTAATGCATATATACCAGAAAATTGACTTTATACCTAAATATAAGATTACGGAATTCTTCCGAATGTACTGTCGTTATGCCGCCATGGCTTTATATCAACTTCAATACGTTAAAAAAGGTTAATTAACTCGATTGCTAAATGTGTATATACAAAAAAATCGAATTTATAGCTAAATAAAAGATTACGGAATTCTTCTAAATGCACTGCCGTTATGCCGCCATGGCTTTGTGTTAACTTCAGTGCGTTTAAGTAGGTTTGTTAACTTAAATATGTTAAACTTATGATTTTAAGCATTTTGATATCGATTGCTAAATGAGTGTATACAAGAAAATCGACTTTATACCTAAATATAAGATTACGTAATTCTTCTAAATGCTTTGCCGTTATGCCGTTAAGGCGTTTGTAGACTTCAGTAAGATTAAGATGGTTAATTAATTTAAATATGTTAAACTAATTATTTGAAGCATTTCGATATCGATTGCTAAATGTGTATATATACAAGAAAATCGCCTTTATACCCAAATATAAGATTACGGCATTCTTCTAAATGCACTGCCGTTATGCCGTTGTGGCTTTATGTTAAATTCTGTTCGTTAAAGAAGGTTTATTAACTTAAATATGTTAAACCAGTTATTTGAAGCATTTCGAAATCGATTGCTAAATGCATATATACAAGAAAATCTTCTTTATACCTAACTATAAGGTTACGGAGTTCTTCCAAATGTACTGTCGTTATGCCGCCATGGCTTTATATCACCTTCAATACGTTAAAGAAGGTTAATTAACTTAAATATGTTAAACTAATGATTTGAAGCATTTCGATATCGATTGCTAAATGTGTATTTACAAGAAACTCGACTTTAGACCTAAATATAAGATTACGGAGTTCTTCTAAATGCACTGCCGTTATGCAGTTATGGCTTTATGTTAATTTCTGTTCGTTAAAGAAGTTTTATTAACTTAAACATGTTACACCAGTTATTTGAAGCATTTCGAAATCGATTGCTTAATGCATATATACAAGAAAATCGACTTTATACCTAAATATATGATAACAGAATTTCTCTGAATGCACTGCCGTTATGCCGTTAAGGCTTTTGTAGACTTCAGTAAGATAAAGAGGGTTAATTAACTTAAATATGTTAAACTAATGATTTGAAGATTTTCGAAATCGATTGCTAAATGCATATATACAATAAAATCTTTTTTATACCTAAATATAAGGTTACGGAATTCTTCCAAATGTACTGTCGTTATGCCGCCATGGCTTTTTATCACCTTCAATACGTTAAAGAAGGTTAATTTACTTAAATATGTTAAACTAATGATTTGAAGCATTTCGATATCGATTGCTAAATGCGTATATACAACAAAATTGACTTTATGTCTAAATATAAGCTTACGGAATTCTTCTAAATGCACTGCCGTTATGCCGTTATGGCTTTATGTTAACTTCAGTTCGTTAAAGAAGGTTTATTAACTTAGATATGTTACACCAGTCATTTAAAGCATTTCGAAATCGATTGCTTAATGCATATATACAAGAAAATCGACTTTATACCTAAATAAATGATACCGGAATTTCTCTGAATGCACTGCCGTTATGCCGTTAAGGCTTTTATAGACTTCAGTAAGATAAAGAGGGTTAATTAGCTTAAATATGTTAAACTAATGATTTGAAGATTTTCGATATCGATTGCTTTATGTGTAAATACAAGAAAATCGACTTTATACCTAAAAAGATTACGGAGTTCTTCTAAATGCACTGCCGTTATGCCGCCATGGCTTTATATAAGTTATAGGAGGTTAATTAACTTAAATATGTTAAACTAATGATTTGAAGCATTTCGATATCGATTGCTAAATATGTAAATACAAGAAAATCGACTTTACACCTAAATATAAGATTATGGAATTCTCCTAAATGCACTATCGTTATGCCGCCAGGGCTTGATGATAACTTCACTTCGTTAAAGAAGGTTTATTAACTTAAATATGTTAAGCTAATGGGTTGAAGCATCTCGATATCGATTGCTAAATGTGTATATACAGCAAAATCGACTTTATACCTAAATATATGATAACGGAATTCTTCTAAATGCACTGCCGTTATGCCGTTATGGCTTTATGTTCAGTAAGATAAAGAAGGCTAATTAACTTAAATATGTTAAACTAATGATTTGAAGCATTTCGATATCGATTGCTAAATGTGCATATACAAGAAAATCGAATTTATACCTAAATATAAGATAACGTAATTCTTCTTAATGCACTGCCATTATGCCGTTAAGGCTTTTGTAGACTTCAGCACTGCCGTTATGCAGTTATGGCTTTATGTTAATTTCTGTTCGTTAAAGAAGTTTTATTAACTTAAACTTGTTACACCAGTTATTTGAAGCATTTCGAAATCGATTGCTTAATGCATATATACAAGAAAGTCGACTTTATACCTAAATATATGATAACAGAATTTCTCTGAATGCACTGCCGTTATGCCGTTAAGGCTTTTGTAGACTTCAGTAAGATAAAGAGGGTTAATTAACTTAAATATGTTAAACTAATGATTTGAAGATTTTCGAAATCGATTGCTAAATGCATATATACAAGAAAATCGAATTTATACCTAAATATAAGGTTACGGAATTCTTCCAAATGTACTGTCGTTATGCCGCCATGGCTTTTTATCACCTTCAATACGTTAAAGAAGGTTAATTTACTTAAATATGTTAAACTAATGATTTGAAGCATTTCGATATCGATTGCTAAATGCGTATATACAACAAAATTGACTTTATGTCTAAATATAAGCTTACGGAATTCTTCCAAATGTACTGTCGTTATGCCGCCATGGCTTTTTATCACCTTCAATACGTTAAAGAAGGTTAATTTACTTAAATATGTTAAACTAATGATTTGAAGCATTTCGATATCGATTGCTAAATGCGTATATACAACAAAATCGAATTTATACCTAAAAATATGCTTACGGAATTTTTCTAAATGCACTGCCGTTATGCCGTTAGTTCGTTAAAGAAGGTTTATTAATTTATATATGTTACACCAGTTATTTGAAGTATTTCGAAATCGATTGCTTAATGCTTATGTACAAGAAAATCGACTTTATACTTAAAATATAAGATTACGGAATTCTTCCAAATGTACTGTTGTTGTGCCGCCATGGCTTTATATCAACTTCAATACGTTAAAGGAGGTTAATTAACTTAAATATGTTAAACTAATGATTTGAAGCATTTCGATATCGATTGCTAAATATGTATATACAAGAAAATCGATTTTATAACTAAATAAAAGATTACGGAATTCTTCTGAATGCACTGCCGTTATGCCGTTAAGGCTTTTGTAGACTTCAGTAAGATATGGAGGGTTAATTAACTTAAATATGTTAAACTAATGATTTGAATCATTTCGATATCGATTACTAAAGGTGTGTGTACAAGAAAATCGAATTTATACCTAAATATAAGATTACGGAATTCTTCTACATGCATTGCCGTTATGCCGCCATGGCTTTATGTTAACTTCAGTGCGTTAAAAAAGCTTTATTAACTTAAATATGTTAAACTAATGATTTGAAGCATTTCGATATCGATTTCTTAATGCATATATACTAGAAAATCGGCTTTATTCCTAAATATAAGATTACGGAATTCTTCCAAATGTACTGTCGTTATGTCGCCATGGCTTTATATAAACTTCAATACGTTAAAAAGGGTTACTTAACTTAAATGTGCTAAACTAATGATTTAAAGCATTTAGATATCGATTGCTAAATGTGTATATACAAAAAAATCGAATTTATACCTAAATTTAAGATTACGGAATTCTTCTACATGCACTGCCGTTATGCCGCCATGGCTTTGTGTTAACTTCAGTGCCTTAAAGTAGGTTTGTTAACTTTAATATGTTAAACTAATGATTTGAAGCATTTAGATAGCGATTGCTAAATGAGTATATACAAGAAATTCGACTTTATACCTAAATATAAGATTAGGTAATTCTTCTAAATGCTTTGCCGTTATGCCGTTAAGTCGTTTGTAGACTTCAGTAAGATAAAGAGGGTTAACTAACTTAAATATGTTAAACTTATGAGATGAGGCATTTCGATATCGATTGCTAAATGTATATATATAAGAAAATCGACTTTATACATAAATATAAGATTATGGAACTCTTCTAAATGCACTGCCGTTATGCCGTTATGGCTTTATGTTAACTTCTGTTCGTTAAAGAAGGTTTATTAGCTTAAATATGGTAAACTAATGATTTGAAAATTTTCGAAATCGATTGCTAAATGCATATATACAAGAAAATCTTCTTTATACCTAAATATAAGATTACGGAATTCTTCCACATGTGCTGTCGTTATGCCGCCATGGCTTTATATATACTTCAATAGGTTAGAGAAGGTTAATTAACTTAAATATGTTAAACTAATGATTTGAAACATTTCGATATCGATTACTTAATGTGTATATAAAAGAAAATCGACTTTATACCTAAATATAAGACTACGGTATTCTTCGAAATGCACTGCCGTCATGCCGATAAGGCTTCATGTAAACGCCAGTAAGTTAAATTAGGCTAAATAACTTAAATACATATGTGAAACCAGTTATTTGATGCATTTCGGTATCGATTGCTAAATGAATATATACAAGAAAATCGACTTTATACCTAAATATAAGATTACGCAATTCTTCTAAATGATTTGCCGTTATGCCGTTAAGGCGTTTGTAGACTTCAGTAAGATAAAGCGGGTTAATTAACTTAAATATGTTAAACTAATGATTTGAGGCATTTCGATATCGATTGCTAAATGTGTATATACAAAAAAATCAAATTTATACCTAATAGACTTTATACATAAATATAAGATTACGGAATTCATCGAAATACACTGCCGTTATGGCTTTATATAAATTTCAGTACGTTAAAAAAGGTTGTTTAACTTAAATATGTTAAAGTAATGATTTGAAGCATTTCGATATCGATTTCCAAATGTGTAAAAACATGAAAATAGACTTTAACCTAAACATAAGATTACGGAATTCTTCTACATGCACTGCCGTTATGCCGCCATGGCTTTATGCCAACTTCAGTTCGTTAAAAAGGTTTTATTAACTTAAATATGTGAAACTAATGATTTGAAGCATTTCGATATCGATTGCTAAATGCGTATATACAAGAAAATCGACTTTATACTTAAACATAAGATTACGGAATTCTTCTACGTTCACTGCCGTTATGCCGCTATGACTTTATGCCAACTTCAGTTCGTTAAAGAAGGTTTATTAACTTTTATATGTTAAACTAATGATTTGAAGCATTTTGACATCGATTGCTAAATGTGTATATACAAGAAAATCGACTTTATACCCAAATATAAGATTACGTAATTCTTCTAAATGCACTGCCGTTATGCCGTTTAGGTTTTTGTAGACTTCAGTAAGATAAAGATGGTTAATTATTTTAAATATGTTAAACTAATTGTTTGAAGCATTTCGATATCGATTGCTAAATGTGTAAATACAACAAAATCGGCTTTATACCTAAATATAAGATTATGGAATTCTTCCAAATGCACTGCCTTTATACCATTTAGGCTTTATGTAAACTTCAGTAAGGTAAAGAAAGTTAATTAACTTAAATATATTGAAATAATGATTTGAAGCATTTCGATATCGATTGCTAAATGTGTATATATAAGAAAATCGACTTTATACCTAAATATAAGATTACGGAAATCTTCCAAATGCACTGACCTTATGCCGCCATGGATTTATGTAAACTTCAGTTCGTTAAAGAAGGTTTATAAACTTAAATATGTTAAACAAAAGATTTGAAGCATTTCAAATACGATTGCGAAATGTGTATATACAAGAAAATCGACTTTATACCGAAATATAAGATTAAGATATTCTTCTAAATGCACTGCCGTCATACCGTTAAGGCTTTATGTAAACTTCAGTACGATAAAGTAGGCTAATTAAATTAAATATGTTAAACTAATGATTTGAAGCATTTCGATATTGATTGTTTAATGCATATATACAAGAAAGTCGACTTTATACCTAAATATAAGCCTACGGAATTCTTCCAAATGTACTGTCGTTATGCCGCCATGGCTTTATGTCAACTTCAATACGTTAAAAAAGGTTAATTAACTTAAATATGTTAAACTAATGATTGGAAGCATTTCGATATCGATTGCTAAATGTGTATATACAAGAAAATCGACCTTATACCTAAAAAGATTACGAAGTTCTTCTAAATGCACTGCCGTTATGCAGTTATGGCTTTATGTTAATTTCTGTTCGCTAGAGAAGGTTTATTAACTTAAATATGTTAAAATAATGATTTGGAGCATTTCGATATCGCTCGCTAACTGTGTATATACAAGAAAATCGACTTTATACCTAAACATAAGATAACGGAATTCTTGTAAGTGCACTGCCGTTATGCCACCATGGTTTTATGTAAACTTCAGTTCGTTAAGAAAGGTTTATTAATTTAAATATGTTAAACTAATGATTTGAAGCATTTCGATATCGATTACTAAATGTGTATATAAAAGAAAATCGACTTTATACCTAAATATAAGACTACGGAATTCTTCTAAATGCACTGCCGTCATGCCGATAAGGCTTTATGTAAACGCCAGTAAGATAAACATATGTTAAACCAGTTATTTGAAGCATTTCAATATCGATTGCTAAATGTGTGTATACAAAAAAATCGATTTTATACCTAAATATAAGAATAAGAAATTCTTCTAAATTCACTGCCGTTCTACCGTAATGGCTTTATGTAAACTTCAGTAAGATAAAGAAGGTTAATTAACTTAAATATGTTAAACTAATGATTTGAAGCATTTCGTTACCGATTGCTAAATGTGTATATACAAAAAAATCGAGTTTATACCTGAATATAAGATTACGGAATTCTTCTACATGCACTGCTGTTATGCCGCCATGGCTTTGTGTTAACTTAAGTGCGTTAAAGTGATTTTATTAACTTAAATATGTTAAACTAATGATTTGAAGCATTTCGATATCGATTGCTAAATGAGTATATACAAGAAAATCGACTCTATACCTAAATATAAGATAACGGAATTCTTCTAAATGCTTTGCGGTTATGCCGTTAAAGCGTTTGTAGACTTCAGTAAGATAAAGAGGGTTTATTAACTTAAATATGTTAAACTAATGATTTGAAGCATTCCGTTATCGATTGCTAAATGTGCATATACAAAAAAATCGAATTTATACCTAAACATAAGATTACGGAATTCTTCTAAATGCACTGCCGTTAAGCCGCCATGGCTTTATGTTAACTTCAGTGCGTTAAACAAGCTTTATTAACTTAAATATGTTAAACCAGTTATTTGAAGCATTTCGATATCGATTGCTTAATGCATGTGTACAAGAAAATCGACTTTCTACCTAAATATAAGATTACGGAATTCTTCCAAATGTACTGTCGTTACGCCGGCAAGGCTTTATATCAACTTCAATATGTGAAAAAAGGTAAATTAACATAAATATGTTAAACTAATGATTTGAAGCATTTCGATATCGATTGCTAAATGCATATATACAACAAAATCGACTTTATACCTAAATATAAGATAACGGAATTTTTCTAAATGCACTGCCGTTATGCCGTTATGGCTTTATGTTAACTTCAGTTCGTTTAAGAAGGTTTATTAACTTAGATATGTTAAACCAGTTATTTGAAG
>JAPZAG010000860.1:0-48695 GCA_027475135.1 Bactrocera correcta | reverse complement strand
TAACTTAAATATGTTAAACTAATGATTTGAAGCATTTCGATATCGATTGCTCGATGTGTATGTACAACAAAATCGACTTTATACCTAAATATAAGATAAAGGAATTCATATAAATATACTGCCGTTATGCCGTTATGGCTTTATGTAAACTTCAGTAAGATAAAGAAGGTTAATTAATTTAAATATGCTAAACCAGTTATTTGAATCAATTCGATATCGATTGCAAAATGTGTATGTACAAGAAAATCGACTTTATACCTAAATATAATATTTCGGAATTCTTCCAATCCTACTGTCATTATGCCGCCATGGCTTTGTATTAACTTCAATACGTTAAAGAAGGTTAATTATTTTAAATATGTTAAACTAATGGTTTGAAGCATTTCGATATCGCTTGCTAAATGAATATATACAAGAAAGTCGAATTTATACCTAAATATAAGATAACTTAATTCTTCTAAATGCACTGCCGTTATGCCGTTAACACTTTATGTAGACTTCAGTGCGTTAAAGAAGGTTTAATAACTTAAATATGTTAAACTAATGATTTGAAGCATTTCGATATCGCTTGCTAAATGTGTATATACAAGAAAATCGAATTTATACCTAAATATAAAATTATAACATTACGGAATTCTTCTAAATGCACTGCCGTTATACAGCTAAGGCTTTATGTAGACTTCAGTAAGCTAAAAAATGTTTATTAACTTAATATGTTAAACTAATGATTTCAAGCATTTCGATATGGATATATAAATGTGTATATAAAAGAAAATCGACTTCATACCTAAATATAAGATTACGGAATTATTCCAAATGCACTGCCGTTATGGCTTTATATCAACTGCAATACGTAAAAGAAGGTTAACTAACTTAAATCTGTTAAACTAATGATTTGAAGCATTTCGATATTGATTGCTAAATGTGTATATACAAGAAAATCGACTTTATACCTAACTAAAAGATTACGGAATTCTTCCAAATGTACTGTCATTATGCCGCCAAGGCTTTGTACAAACTTCAATACGCTAAAGAAGGTTAATTATTTTTAATATGTTAAACTAATGGTTTGCAGCATTTTGATATCGCTTGCTAAATGAATATATACAAGAAAGTCGAATTTATACCTAAATATAAGATAACATAATTCTTCTAAATGCACTGCCGTTATGCCGTTAAGGCGTTATGAAGACTTCAGTGAGTTAAAGAAGGTTTATTAACTTAAATATGTTAAACTAATGATTTGAAGCATTTCGATTTCGATTGCTTAATGTGCATATACAAGAAAATCGACTTTATACCTAAATATAAGATTGCGGAATTCTTCCAAATGTACTGTCGTTATGCCGCCATGGCTTTATGTCAACTTCAATTCGTTAAAGAAGGTTAATTAACTTAAAAAAGTTAAACTAATAATTTGAAGCATTTTGATATCGCTTGCTAAATGAGTATATACAAGAAAGTCGAATTTATACCTAAATATAAGATAACGGAATTCTTCTAAATGCAGTGCAGTTATACCGTTAAGGCTTTATGTAGACTTCAGTGCGTTAAAGAAGCTTTATTAACATAAATATGTTAAACTAATGATTTGAAGCATTTCGATATCGATTGCTAAATGCGTATATTGAAAAAAATCGACTTTATACCTAAATATAAGATTACGGAACTCTTCCAAATGCACTGTCGTTATGCCATTAAGGCTTTTGTAGACTTCAGTAAGATAAAGAGGATTAATTAAATTAAATCTGTTAAACTTATGATGTGAAGCATATCGGCATCGATTGCTAAATGTGTATATACAAGAAAATCGACTTTATACCTAAATATAAGATTATGGAATTGTCCCCAATGTACTGTCGTTATGCCGCCATGGCTTTGTATCACCTTCAATACGTTAAAGAAGTTTTATTAACTTAAATATGTTAAACTAATGATTTGAAGCATTTCGATATCGGTTGCTAAATGAGTATGTACAAGAAAATCGAATTCATACCTAAATATAAGATTACGTAATTCTTCTAAATGCACTGCCGTTATGCCGTTAAGGCTTTTGCAGGCTTCAGTAAGAAAAAGAGGGTTAAGTAACTTAAATATGTTTAACTAATGATTTGAAGCATTTCGATATCGATTGCTAAATGTGTTTGTACAAAAAAATCGACTTTATACCTAAATATAAGATAACGGAATTCATATAAATATACTGCCGTTATGCCGTTATGGCTTTATGCAAACTTCAGCAAGATAAAGAAGGTTAATTATTTTAAATATGTTAAACTAGTTATTTGAAGCATTTCGATATCGATTGCAAAATGTGTATGTACAAGGAAATCGACTTTAAGCCTAAATATAAGTCTACGGAATTCTTCCAAATGCACTGCCGTTATGCCGTTATGGCTTTATGTAATCTTCAGTAAGATAAAGAAGGTTAATTAACTTAATTTTGTTAAACTAATGATTAAAAGCATTTCGATATCGATTGCTAAATGAGTATGTACAAGAAAATCGAATTTATACCTAAATATAAGATTACGTAATTCTTCTCAATGCACTGCCGTTATGCCGTTAAGGCTTGATGTAGACTTCAGGAAGATAGATAGGGTTAATTAACTTAAATATGTTAAACTAATGATTTGAAGCATTTCGATATCGATTGCTAAATGAGTATGTACAAGAAAATCGATTTCATAAATAAATATAAGATTACGTAATTCTTCTAAATGCACTGCCGTTATGCCGTTAAGGCTTTTGCAGACTTCAGTAAGAAAAAGAGGGTTAAGTAACTTAAATATGTTAAACTAATGATTTGAAGCATTTCGATATCGATTGCTAAATATGTAAATACAAGAAAATCGACTTTATACCTTAATATAAGATTACGGAATTCTTCTAAATGCACTGCAGTTATACCGTTAAGGCTTTGTGTAGACTTCAGTGTGTTAAAGAAGGTTTATTATAAATAACTTGAAAATGTAAAACTAATGATTTGATGCATTTCGATATCGATTGCTAAATGTGTGTATACAAGAAAATCGACTTTACATATACCTAAATATAAGATTACGGAATTCTTCCAAATGTACTCTCGTTATACCGCCAGGGTTTGTATCAACTACAATACGCTAAAGAAGGTTAATTATTTTAAATATGTTAAACTAATGGTTTGAAGCATTTCGGTATCGACTGCTAAATGTGTAAATACAACAAAATCGACTTTATACCTAAATATAAAATTATAACATTACGGATTTCTTGTAAATGCACTGCCGTTATACCGTTAAGGCTTTATGTAGACCTCATTAAGCTAAAAAATGTTTATTAACTTAATATGTTAAACAAATGATTTGAAGCATTTCGATATCGATAGCTAAATGTGTATATACAAGAAAATCGACTTTATACCTGAATATAAGATTACGGAATTCTTCTACATGCACTGCCGTTATGCCGCCATGGCTTTATATCAACTTCAATATGTTAAAGAAGGTTAACTAACTTAAATATGTTAAACTAATGATTTGAAACATTTCGATATCGCTTACTAAATGTGTATATACAAGAAAATCGAAATTATAGCTAAATATAAGATAACGGAATTCTTCTAAACGCACTGCCGTTATGCCGTTAAGGCTCTATGTAGACTTCAGTAAGATAGAGGGGAATAATTAACTTAAATATGTTAAACTTATGGATTGAAGCATTTCGATATCGATTGCTAAATATGTAAATACAAGAAAATCGACTTTGTGCCTAAATATAAGATTACGGAATTCTTTTAAATGCACTGCAGTTATACCGTTAAGGCTTTATGTAGACTTCAGTGCGTTAAAGAAAGTTTATTATAAATAACTTGAAAATGTAAAACTAATGATTTGAAGCATTTCGATATCGATTGCTAGTTGTGTATGTACAACAATATCGACTTTATACCTAAATTAAAGATAACGGAATTCTTCTACATGCACTGCCGTTATGCCGTTAAGGCTTTTGTAGACTTCAGTATAAAAAAGAGGGTTAATTAACTTAAATATGTTAAACAAATATTTTGAAGCATTTCGATATCGATTGCTAAATGAGTATATACAAGAAAATCGACTTTGTACCTAAATATAAGATTATGGAATTCTTCTAAATGCACTGCCGTTATGCCGCCATGGCTTCATGTCACCTTCGGTAGGTTAAAGAAGGTAATTTAACGTAAATATGTTAAACTAATGACTTGAAGCATTTCGATATCGATTGCTAAATATGTAGATACAAGAAACTTGACTTTATACCTAAACATAGGATAACGGAATTCTTCCAAATGCACTGCCGTTAATCCGCCATGGCTTTATGTAGACTTCAGTGCGTTAAAGAAGGTTTATTATAAAAAACTTGAAAATGTAAAACTAATGATTTGAAGCATTTCGATATCGATTGCTAAATATGCTAACACAAGAAACCTGACTTTATACCTAAACATAGGTTAAAGGAATTCTTCCAAATGTACTGTCGTTATGCCGCCATGGCTTTATATCACCTTCAATACGTTAAAGATGGTTTATTAACTTAAATATGTTAACCAAATGATTTGAAGCATTTCGATATCGATTTTCTAAATGTGTATATACAACAAAATCGACTTTATACCTAAATATAAGATAACGGAATTCTTCTACATGCACTGCCGTTATGCCGCCATGGCTTTATGCCAACTTCAGTTCGTTGAAGAAGGTTTATTAACTTAAATATGTTAAACTAATAAGTTGAAGCATTTCGATATCGATTTTCTAAATGTGTATATACAACAAAATCGACTTTATACCTAAATATAAGATAACGGAATTCTTCTACATGCACTGCCGTTATGCCGCCATGGCTTTATGCCAACTTCAGTTCGTTGAAGAAGGTTTATTAACTTAAATATGTTAAACTAATAAGTTGAAGCATTTCGACATCGATTGCTAAATATGTAAATACAAGAAAATCGACTTTATACCTTAATATAAGATAACGGAATTCTTCTACATGCACTGCCGTCATGCCGCCATGGCTTTATGCCAACTTCAGTTCGTTGAAGAAGGTTTATTAACTTAAATATGTTAAACTAATGATTTGAAGAAATTTCGATATCGATTGCTTAATGTGTTTATACAACAAATCGATTTTATACCTAAATATAAAATTACGGAATTCTTCTACATGCACCGCCGTTATGCCGCCATGGCTTAAATTCACTTTCGGTAGGTTAAACAAGGTAATTATTTTAAAATTATGTTAAACTAATGAGTTGAAGCATTTCGGTATCGATTGCTAAATGTGCTAGTACAAGAAATTTAACTTTATACCTAAACATAGGGTAACGGAATTCTTCCAAATGCACTGCCGTTAATCCGCTATGGCTTTATGTCAACTTCAGTTCGTTAAAGTAGGTTTGTTAACTTAAATATGTTAAACTAATTATTTCAAGCATTTCGATATCGAATTCTAAATGCATATATACAAGAAAATCGACTTTATACCTAAATATAAGATTACGGAATTCTTCCAAATTACTGTCGTTATGCCGCCATGGCTTTATTTCACCTTCAATACGTTGAAGTTGGTTAATTAACATAAATATGTTAAACTAATGATTTGAAGCATTTCGATATCGATTGCTAAATAGGTAAATACAAGAAAATCGACTTTATACCTTAATATAAGATTACGGAATTCTTCCAAATGTACTGTCATTATTGCCGCAATGGTTTGTATCAACTACAATACGATAAAGAAGGTTAATTATTTTAAATATGTTAAACTAATGGTTTGAAGCATTTCGATATCGACTGCTAAATGTGTAAATACAACAAAATCGACTTTATACCTAAATATAAAATTATAACATTACGGATTTCTTCTAAATGCACTGCCGTTATACCGTTAAGGCTTTATGTAGACCTCATTAAGCTAAAAAATGTTTATTAACTTAATATGTTAAACTAATGATTTAAAGCATTTCGATATCGATAGCTAAATGTGTATATACAAGAAAATCGACTTTATACCTGAATATAAGATTACGGAATTCTTCTACATGCACTGCCGTTATGCCGCCATGGCTTTATATAAACTTCAATATGTTACAGAAGGTTAAAAAACTTAAATATGTTGAACTAATGATTTGAAACATTTCGATATCGCTTGCTAAATGTGCATATACAAGAAAATCGAATTTATACCTAAATATAAGATAACAGTATTCTTCTAAACGCACTGCCGTTATGCCGTTAAGGCTTTATGTAGACTTAAGTAAGATAGAGGGGAATAATTAACTTAAATATGTTAAACTTATGATATGAAGCATTTCGATATCGATTACTAAATATGTAAATACAAGAAAATCGACTTTGTACCTAAATATAAGATTACGGAATTCTTTTAAATGCACTGCAGTTATACCTTTAAGGCTTTATGTAGACTTCAGTGCGTTAAAGAAGGTTTATTATAAATAACTTGAAAATGTAAAACTAATGATTTGAAGCATTTCGATATCGATTGCTAAATGAGTATATACAAGAAAATCGACTTTATACCTAAATATAAGATTATAAAATTCTTCTAAATGCACTGCCGTTATGCCGTTTAGGCTTTTGTAGACTTCAGTATAAAAAACAAGGTTAATTAACTTAAATATGTTAAACTAATGATTTGAAGCATTTCGATATCGATTGCTAAATGTGCATGTACAAAAAAATCGACTTTATACCTAAATATAAGATAACGGAATTCATATAAATATACTGCCGTTATGCCGTTATGGCTTTATGTAAACTTCAGTAAGATAAAGAAGGTTAATTAACTCAAATATGTTAAACCAGTTATCTGAAGCATTTCGATATCGATTGCGAAATGTATACATACAAGAAAATCGAATTTATACCTAAATATAAGATTACGGAATTCTTCCACATGTACTGTCGTTATGCCGCCATGGCTCTTTATCACCTTTAATACGTTAAAGAAGATTAATTGTTTAAAATATGTTAAACTTGTGGTTTGAAGCATTTCGATATCGATTGCTAAATCTGTAAATACAAGAAAATCGACTTTATACCTAAATATAAAATTATAACATTACGGAATTCCTCTAAATGCACTGCCATTATACCGTTAAGGCTTTATGTAGACTTCAGTAAGCTAAAAAATGTTTATTAACTTAATATGTTAAACTAATGATTTGAAGCATTTCGATATCGATAGCAAAATGAGTATATACAAGAAACTCAATTTTATACCTATATATAAGATTACGGAATTCTTTTCATGCACTGCCGCTATGCCGCCATGGCTATATGCCAACTTCAGATCGTTAAAGAAGGTTTATTAACTTAAATATGTTAAACTAATGAGTTGAAGCATCTCGATATCGATTGCTAAATGTATATATACAACAAAATCGACTTTATACCTAAATATAAGATTACGGAATTCTCCTAAATGCACTGCCGTTATACCGCTATGGCTTTATGTTAACTTCAGTGCGTTCAGGAAGCCTTATTAACTTAAATATGTTAAAATAATGTTTTGAAGCATTTCGATATCGATTGCTAAATAAGTATATACAAGAAAATCGACTTTATACCTAAATATAAGATTACGTAATTCTTCTAAATGCACTGCCGTTATGCCGTTAAGGCTTTATGTAGACTTCAGGAAGATAAATAGGGTGAATTAACTTAAATATGTTAAACTAATGATTTGAAGCATTTCGATATCGATTGCAAAATGTGTTTATACAACAAATCGATTTTATACCTAAATATAAAATTACGGAATTCTTCTACATGCACCGCCGTTATGCCGCCATGGCTTCATGTCACTTTCGGTAGGTTAAACAAGGTAATTATCTTAAATATGTTAAACTAATGAGTTGAAGCATTTCGGTATCGATTGCTAAATGTGCTAGTACAAGAAATTTGACTTTATACCTAAACATAGGATAACGGAATTCTTCCAAATGCACTGCCGTTAATCCGCCATGGCTTTATGTCAACTTCAGTTCGTTAAAGTAGGTTTGTTAACTTAAATATGTTAAACTAATTATTTGAAGCATTTTGATATCGATTTCTAAATGCTTATATACAAGAAAATCGACTTTATACCTAAATATAAGATTACGGAATTCTTCCAAATTACTGTCGTTATGCCGCCATGGCTTTATTTCACCTTCAATACGTTGAAGTTGGTTAATTAACATAAATATGTTAAACTAATGATTTGAAGCATTTCGATATCGATTGCTAAATAGGTAAATACAAGAAAATCGACTTTATACCTTAATATAAGATTACGGAATTCTTCTAAATGCACTGGTTTATTATAAATAACGTGAAAATGTAAAACTAATGATTTGAAGCATTTCGATATCGAATGTTAAATGTGTATATACAAGAAAATCGTCTTTACATATACCTAAATATAAGATTACGGAATTCTTCCAAATGTACTGTCGTTATGCCGCAATGGTTTGTATCAACTACAATACGATAAAGAAGGTTAATTATTTTAAATATGTTAAACTAATGGTTTGAAGCATTTCGATATCGACTGCTAAATGTGTAAATACAACAAAATCGACTTTATACCTAAATATAAAATTATAACATTACGGATTTCTTCTAAATGCACTGCCGTTATACCGTTAAGGCTTTATGTAGACCTCATTAAGCTAAAAAATGTTTATTAACTTAATATGTTAAACTAATGATTTGAAGCATTTCGATATCGATAGCTAAATGTGTATATACAAGAAAATCGACTTTATACCTGAATATAAGATTACGGATTTCTTCTACATTCACTGCCGTTATGCCGCCATGGCTTTATATAAACTTCAATATGTTACAGAAGGTTAAAAAACTTAAATATGTTGAACTAATGATTTGAAACATTTCGATATCGCTTGCTAAATATGCATATACAAGAAAATCGAATTTATACCTAAATATAAGATAACAGAATTCTTCTAAACGCACTGCCGTTATGCCGTTAAGGCTTTATGTAGACTTAAGTAAGATAGAGGGGAATAATTAACTTAAATATGTTAAACATATGATATGAAGCTTTTCGATATCGATTACTAAATATGTAAATACAAGAAAATCGACTTTGTACCTAAATATAAGATTACGGAATTCTTTTAAATGCACTGCAGTTATACCTTTAAGGCTTTATGTAGACTTCAGTGCGTTAAAGAAGGTTTATTATAAATAACTTGAAAATGTAAAACTAATGAGTTGAAGCATCTCGATATCGATTGTTAAATGTATATATACAACAAAATCGACTTTATACCTAAATATAAGATTACGGAATTCATCTAAATGCACTGCCGTTATACCGCTATGACTTTATGTAAACTTCAGTAAGATAAAGAAGGTTAGTAACCTTAAATACGCTAAACTATCGATTTGAAGCATTTCGTTATCGATTGCTTAATGTGTATATACAAGAAAATCGAATTTATACCTAAATATAAGATTACGAATTTCTTCTAAATGCACTGCCGTTATGCCGCCATGGCTTTATATCAACTTTTATAAGTTAAAGAAGGTTAACTAACTTAAATATGTTAAAATAATGATTTGAAGTATTTCGATATCGATTGCTAAATGAGTATGTACAAGAAAATCGACTTTATAACGGGTGATTTTTTAAGAGCTTGATAACTTTTTTAAAAAAAAAAACGCATAAAATTTGCAAAATCTCATCGGTTCTTTATTTGAAACGTTAGATTGGTTCATGACATTTACTTTTTGAAGATAATTTCATTTAAATGTTGACCGCGGCTGCGTCTTAGGTGGTCCATTCGGAAAGTCCAATTTTGGGCAACTTTTTCGAGCATTTCGGCCGGAATAGCCCGAATTTCTTCGGAAATGTTGTCTTCCAAAGCTGGAATAGTTGCTGGCTTATTTCTGTAGACTTTAGACTTGACGTAGCCCCACAAAAAATAGTCTAAAGGCGTTAAATCGCATGATCTTGGTGGCCAACTTACGGGTCCATTTCTTGAGATGAATTGTTGTCCGAAGTTTTCCCTCAAAATGGCCATAGAATCGCGAGCTGTGTGGCATGTAGCGCCATCTTGTTGAAACCACATGTCAACCAAGTTCAGTTCTTCCATTTTTGGCAACAAAAAGTTTGTTAGCATCGAACGATAGCGATCGCCATTCACCGTAACGTTGCGTCCAACAGCATCTTTGAAAAAATACGGTCCAATGATTCCACCAGCGTACAAACCACACCAAACAGTGCATTTTTCGGGATGCATGGGCAGTTCTTGAACGGCTTCTGGTTGCTCTTCACCCCAAATGCGGCAATTTTGCTTATTTACGTAGCCATTCAACCAGAAATGAGCCTCATCGCTCATCGGACACGGACGCGAAACACATTTCGAACCGAACACTGATTTTGGTAATAAAATTCAATGATTTGCAAGCGTTGCTCGTTAGTAAGTCTATTCATGATGAAATGTCAAAGCATACTGAGCATCTTTCTCTTTGACACCATGTCTGACATCCCACGTGATCTGTCAAATACTACTGCATGAAAATCCTAACCTCAAAAAAATCACCCGTTACCTAGATATAAGATTACGGAATTCTTCTACATGCACTGCCGTTATGCCGCCATGGCTTTATGTCACCTTCGGTAGGTTAAAAAAGGTAATTTAACTTAAATATGTTAAATTAATGATTTGAAGCATTTCGATATCGATTGCTAAATGTGCTAGTACAAGAAACCTGACTTTATACCTAAACATAGGATAACGGAATTCTTCCAAATGCACTGCCGCTATTCCGCCATGGCTTTATGTCAACTTCAGTTCGTTAAAGTAGGTTTGTTAACTTAAATATGTTAAACTAATGATTTGAAACATTTCGATAGCGATTGCTACATGTGTATATACAAGAAAATCGACTTTACATATACCTAAATATAAGATTACGGAATTCCTCTACATGCACTGCCGTTATGCCGCCATGGCTTTATGACAACTTCAGTGCGTTGAAGAAGGTTTATTAACTTAAATATGTTAAACTAATGAATTGAAGCATCTCGATATCGATTGCTAAATGTGTATATACAAGAAAATCGACTTTATACCTAAATATAAGATTACGGAATTTTTCCACATGCACTGCCGTTATGCCGCCATGGCTTTATGTTAACTTCAGTGCGGTAAAGAAGCTTTATTAACTGAAATATGTTAAACTAATGATTTGAAGCATTTCGATATCGATTGCTTAATGCATACATATATACAAGAAAATCGACTATATACCTAAATATAAGATTACGGAATTCTTCTACATGCACTGCCGCTTTTCCGCCATGGCTTTATGTCAACTTCAGTTCGTTAAAGTAGGTGTGTTAACTTAAATATGTTAAACTAATGATTTGAAGCATTTCGATATCGATTTCTAAATGTATATATACAAGAAAATCGGCTTTATACCTAAATATAAGATTACAGAATTCTTTTAAATGCACTGCAGTTATACCGTTAAGGCTTTATATTATCTTCAGTGCGTTAAAGAAGCTTTATTAACTTAAATATGTTAAAATAATGATTTGAAGTATTTCGATATCGATTGCTAAATGAGTATGTACAAGAAAATCGACTTTATACCTAGATATAAGATTACGGAATTCTTCTACATGCACTGCCGTTATGCCGCCATGGCTTTATGTCACCTTCGGTAGGTTAAAAAAGGTAATTTAACTTAAATATGTTAAATTAATGATTTGAAGCAATTCGATATCGATTGCTAAATGTGCTAGTACAAGAAACCTGACTTTATACCTAAACATAGGATAACGGAATTCTTCCAAATGCACTGCCGCTATTCCGCCATGGCTTTATGTCAACTTCAGTTCGTTAAAGTAGGTTTGTTAACTTAAATATGTTAAACTAATGATTTGAAACATTTCGATAGCGATTGCTAAATGTGTATATACAAGAAAATCGACTTTACATATACCTAAATATAAGATTACGGAATTCCTCTACATGCACTGCCGTTATGCCGCCATGGCTTTATGAAAACTTCAGTGCGTTGAAGAAGGTTTATTAACTTAAATATGTTAAACTAATGAATTGAAGCATCTCGATATCGATTGCTAAATGTGTATATACAAGAAAATCGACTTTATACCTAAATATAAGATTACGGAATTTTTCTACATGCACTGCCGTTATGCCGCCATGGCTTTATGACAACTTCAGTGCGTTGAAGAAGGTTTATTAACTTAAATATGTTAAACTAATGAATTGAAGCTTCTCAATATCGATTGATAAATGTGTATATACAAGAAAATCGACTTTATACCTAAATATAAGATTACGGAATTTTTCTACATGCACTGCCACTATTCCGCCATGGCTTTATGTCAACTTCAGTTCGTTAAAGTAGGTGTGTTAACTTAAATATGTTAAACTAATGATTTGAAGCATTTCGATATCGATTTTTAAATGTATATATACAAGAAAATCGGCTTTATACCTAAATATAAGATTACAGAATTCTTTTAAATGCACTGCAGTTATACCGTTAAGGCTTTATGTAGACCTCTGTGCGTTAAAGGTTTATTAACTTAAATATGTTAAACTAATGATTTGAATCATTTCGATATCGATTGCTAAATATGTAAATACAAGAAAATCGACTTTTTACCTAAATATAAGATAACGGAATTCTGCTACATGCGTTGCCGTTATGCCGCCATGGCTTTATGACAACTTCAGTTCGTTGAAGAAGGTTTATTAACTTAAATATGTTAAACTAATTAATTGAAGCATCGCGATGTCAATTGCTAAATGTGTATATACAAGAAAATCGTCTTTATACCTAAACATAAGATTACGGAATTCTTCCAAATGCACTGCCGTTATACCGTTATGGCTTTATATCACCTTGAATGCGTTAAAGATGGTTTATTAACTTAAATATGTTAACCTAATGATTTGAAGCATTTCGATATCGATTGCTAAAAGTGTATATACAAAAAAATCGACTTTATGCCTAAATATAAGATAACGGAATTCTTCTACATGCACTGCCGTTATGCCGCCACGCTTTTATGCCAACTTCAGTGCTTCGAAGAAAGTTTATTAACTTAAATATGTTAAACTAATGAGTTGAAGCATCTCGATGTCGATTGCTAAATGTGTATATACAACAAAATCGAATTTATACCTAAACGTAAGATTACGGAATTCTTCTACATGCACTGCCGTTATACCGCCATGGCTTTATGTTAACTTCAGTGCGTTAAAGAAGGCTTATTAACTTAAATATCTAAAAATAATGATTTGAAACATTTCGATATATATATCGACTTTATATCTAAATATAAGATTATACCTAAATATAAGATTACGTAATTCTTCTAAATGCACTGCCGTTATGCCGTTAAGGCTTTATGTAGACTTCAGGAAGATAAATAGGGTGAATTAACTAAAATATGTTAAACTAATGATCTCAAGCATTTCGATATCGATTGCTAATTGCGTTTATACAACAAATCGATTTTATACCTAAATATAAAATTACGGAATTCTTCTACATGCACCGCCGTTATGCCGCCATGGCTTCATGTCACTTTCGGTAGGTTAAAGAAGGTAATTTAACTTAAATATGTTAAACTAATGATTTGAAGCATTTCGATATCGATTGCTAAATGTGCTAGTACAAGAAATTTGACTTTATACCTAAACATAGGATAACGGAATTCTTCCAAATGCACTTCCGTTAATCCGCCATGGCTTTATGTCAACTTCAGTTCGTTAAAGTAGGTTTGTTAACTTAAATATGTTAAATTAATGAGTTGAAGCATTTCGATATCGATTGCTAAATGCATATATTCAAGAAAATCTACTTTACACCTAAATATAAGTTTACGGAATTCTTCCAAATTACTGTCGTTATGCCGCCATGGCTTTATTTCACCTTCAATACGTTAAAGTTGGTTAATTAACTAAAATATGTTAAACTAATGATTTGAAGCATTTCGATATCGTTTGCTAAATATGTAAATACAAGAAAATCGACTATATACCTTAATATAAGATTACGAAATTCTTCTAAATGCATTGCAGTTATACCGTTAAGGCTTTATGTAGACTTCAGTGTGTTAAAGAAGGTTTATTATAAACAACTTGAAAATGTAAAACTAATGATTTGAAGCATTTCGATATCGATTGCTAAATGAGTATATACAAGACAATCGACTTTATGCCTGAATATAAGATTATAAAATTCTTCTAAATGCACTGCCGTTATGCCGTTAAGGCTTTTGTAGACTTCAGTATGAAAAAGAGGGTTAATTAACATAAATATGTTAAACTAATGATTTGAAGCATTTCGATATCGATTGCTGAATGTGTATGTACAAAAATATCGACTTTATACCTAAATATAAGATAGCGGAATTCATATAAATATACTGCCGTTATGCCGTTATGGCTTTATGTAAACTTCAGTAAGATAAAGAAGGTTAATTAACTCAAATATGTTAAACCAGTTATCTGAAGCATTTCGATATCGATTGCGAAATGTATACATACAAGAATATCGAAATTATACCTAAATATAAGATTACGAAATTCTTCCGCATGTACTGTCGTTATGCCGCCATGGCTTTTTATCACCTTCAACACGTTAAAGAAGGTTAATTATTGTAAATATGTTAAACTAGTGGTTTGAAGCATTTCGATATCGATTGCTAAATCTGTAAATACAAGAAAATCGACTTTATACCTAAGTATAAAATTATAACATTACGGAATTCTTCTAAATGCACTGCCATTATACCGTCAAGGCTTTATGTAGACTTCAGTAAGCTAAAAATTGTTTATTAACTTAATATATTAAACTAATGACTTGAAGCATTTCGATATCGATTTTTAAATGCATATATACAAGAAAATCGACTTTATACCTAAATATAAGATTACGGGATTTTTCCAAATTAAACTAATGATTTGAAGCATTTCGATATCGATAGCAAAATGAGTATATACAAGAAAATCAATTTTATACCTATATATAAGATTACGGAATTCTTTTCATGCACTGCCGCTATGCCGCCATGGCTATATGCCAACTTCAGATCGTTAAAGAAGGTTTATTAACTTAAATATCTTAAACTAATGAGTTGAAGCATCTTGATATCGATTGCTAAATGTATATATACAACAAAATCGACTTTATACCTAAATATAAGATTCGGGAATTCTTCTAAATGCACTGCCGTTATACCGTTATGGCTTTATCTAAACTTCAGTAAGATAAAGAAGGTTAATAACCTTAAATATGTTAAACTATCAATTTGAAGCATTTCGTTATCGATTGCTTAATGTGTATATACAAGAAAATCGAATTTATACCTAAACATAAGATTACGAATTTGTTCTAAATGCAAAGCCGTTATGCCGCCATGGCTTTATATCAACTTCAATAAGTTAAAGAAGGTTAACTAACTCTAATATGCTAAACTAATGATTTAAAACATTTCGATATCGCTTGCTAAATGTGTATATACAAGAAAATCGAATTTATACCTAAATATAAGATAACGGAATTCTTCTAAATGCACTGCCGTTATGCTGTTAAGGCTTTATGTAGACTTCTGTGCGTTAAAGGTTTATTAACTTAAATATGTTAAACTAATGAGTTGAAGCATCTCGATATCGATTGCTAAATGTGTATATACAACAAAATCGAATTTATACCTAAACATAAGATCACGGAATTCTTCTACATGCACTATCGTTATGCCGCCATGGCTTTATGTTAACTTCAGTGCGTTAAAGAAGCTTTATTAACTTAAATATTTTAAAATAATGATTTGAAGTATTTCGATATCGATTGCTAAATGAGTATATACAAGAAAATCGACTTTATACCTAATTATAAGGTTACGTAATTCTTCTAAATGCACTGCCGTTATGCCGTTAAGGCATGATTTGAAGCATTTCGATATCGATTGATAAATGTGTATATACAAGAAAATCGATTTTATACCTAGACATAAGATTACGGAATTCTTCTACATGCACTGCCGTTGTGCCGCCATGGCTTCATGTCACCTTCGGTAGGTTAAAAAAGGTAATTTAACTTAAATATGTTAAACTAATGATTTGAAGCATTTCGATATCGATTGCTAAATGTGCTAGTACAAGAAACCTGACTTTATACCTAAACATAGGATAACGGAATTCTTCCAAATGCACTGCCGCTATTCCGCCATGGCTTTATGTCAACTTCAGTTCGTTAGAGTAGGTTTGTTAACTTAAATATGTTAAACTAATGATTTGAAGCATTTCGATATCGATTGCTAAATATGTAAATACAAAAAAATCGACCTTTTACCTAAATATAAGATTACGGAATTCTTTTAAATGCACTGCAGTTATATTGTTAAGGCTTTATGTAGACTTCAGTGCGTTAAAGAAGGTTTATTATAAATAACTTGAAAATGTAAAACTAATGATTTGAAGCATTTCGATATCGATTACTAAATGTGTATATAACGGGTGATTTTTTTGAGGTTAGGATTTTCATGCATTAGTATTTGACAGATTACGTGGGATTTCAGACATGGTGTCAAAGAGAAAGATGCTCAGTATGCTTTGACATTTCATCATGAATAGACTTACTAACGAGCAACGCTTGCAAATCATTGAATTTTATTACCAAAATCAGTGTTCGGTTCGAAATGTGTTTCGCGCTTTACGTCCGATGAGCGATGAGGCTCATTTCTGGTTGAATGGCTACGTAAATAAGCAAAATTGCCGCATTTGGGGTGAAGAGCAACCAGAAGCCGTTCAAGAACTGCCCATGCATCCCGAAAAATGCACTGTTTGGTGTGGTTTGTACGCTGGTGGAATCATTGGACCGTATTTTTCAAAGATGCTGTTGGACGCAACGTTACGGTGAATGGCGATCGCTATCGTTCGATGCTAACAAACTTTTTGTTGCCAAAAATGGAAGAACTGAACTTGGTTGACATGTGGTTTCAACAAGATGGCGCTACATGCCACACAGCTCGCGATTCTATTGCCATTTTGAGGGAAAACTTCGGACAACAATTCATCTCAAGAAATGGACCCGTAAGTTGGCCACCAAGATCATGCGATTTAACGCCTTTAGACTATTTTTTGTGGGGCTACGTCAAGTCTAAAGTCTACAGAAATAAGCCAGCAACTATTCCAGCTTTGGAAGACAACATTTCCGAAGAAATTCGGGCTATTCCGGCCGAAATGCTCGAAAAAGTTGCCCAAAATTGGACTTTCCGAATGGACCACCTAAGACGCAGCCGCGGTCAACATTTAAATGAAATTATCTTCAAAAAGTAAATGTCATGAACCAATCTAACGTTTCAAATAAAGAACCGATGAAATTTTGCAAATTTTATGCGTTTTTTTTTTAAAAAAAGTTATCAAGCTCTTAAAAAATCACCCTTTACAAGAAAATCGACTTTACATACACCTAAATATAAGATTACGGAATTCTTCCAAATGTACTGTCGTTATGCCGCCATGGTTTGTATCAACTACCATACGATAAAGAAGGCTAATTATTTTAAATATGTTAAACTAAAGGTTTGAAGCATTTCGATATCGACTGCTAAATGTGTAAATACAACAAAATCGACTTTATACCTAAATATAAAATTATAACATTACGGATTTCTTCTAAATGCACTGCCGTTATACCGTTAAGGCTTTATGTAGACCTCATTAAGCTAAAAACTGTTTATTAACTTAATATGTTAAACTAATGATTTGAAGCATTTCGATATCGTTTGCTAAATGAGTATATACAAGAAAATCGACTTTATACCTAAATATAAGATTACGTAATTCTTCTAAATGCACTGCCGTTATGCCGGTTAGGCTTTATGTAGACTTCAGGAAGATAAATAGGGTGAATTAACTTAAATATGTTAAACTTATGATCTCAAGCATTTCGATATCGATTGCTAAATGTGTTTATACAACAAATCGATTTTATACCTAAATATTAAATTACGGAATTCTTCTACATGCACCGCCGTTATGCCGCCATGTCTTCATGTCACTTTCGGTAGGTTAAAGAAGGTAATTTAACTTAAATATGTTAAACTAATGATTTGAAGCATTTCGATATCGATTGCTAAATGTGCTAGTACAAGAAATTTGACTTTATAACTAAACATAGGATAACAAAATTCTTCCAAATGCACTGCCGTTAATCCGCCATGGCTTTATGTCAACTTCAGTTCGTTAAAGTAGGTTTGTTAACTTAAATATGTTAAACTAATGATTTGAAGCACTTCGATATCGATATCTAAATGCATATATACAAGAAAATCGAATTTATACCTAAATATAAGATAACGGAATTCTTCTAAATACACTGCCGTTATGACGTTAAGGCTTTATGTAGACTTCAGTAAGATAGAGGGGAATAATTAACTTAAATATGTTAAACTTATGATTGGAAGCATTTCGATATCGATTGCTAAACATGTAAATACAAGAAAATCGACTTTGTACCTAAATATAAGATTACGGAATTCTTTTAAATGCACTGCAGTTATACCGTTAAGGCTTTATGTAGACTTCTGTGCGTTAAAGGTTTATTAACTTAAATATGTTAAACTAATGAGTTGAAGCATCTCGATATCGATTGCTAAATGTGTATATAACAACAAAATCGAATTTATACCTAAACATAAGATCACGGAATTCTTCTACATGCACTATCGTTATGCCGCCATGGCTTTATGTTAACTTCAGTGCGTTAAAGAAGCTTTATTAACTTAAATATGTTAAAATAATGATTTGAAGTATTTCGATATCGATTGCTAAATGAGTATATACAAGAAAATCGACTTTATACCTAATTATAAGGTTACGTAATTCTTCTAAATGCACTGCCGTTATGCCGTTAAGGCATGATTTGAAGCATTTCGATATCGATTGATAAATGTGTATATACAAGAAAATCGACTTTATACCTGAATATAAGATTACGGAATTCTTCTACATGCACTTCCGTTATGCCGCCATGGCTTTATATCAACTTCAATATGTTAAAGAAGGTTAAATAACTTACTAACTCGATATCGCTTGCCAAATGTGTATATAAAAGAAAATCGAATTTATACCTAAACATAACATTAAGGAATTCTTCCAAATGTACTGTCGTTTTGCCGCCATGGCTTTATATCAACTTCAATACGTTAAAGAAGGTTAATTAACTTAAATATGTTAAACTAATGATTTGAAGCATTTCGATATCGATTTCTAAATGCGTATATACAACCAAATCGACTATATACCTAAATATAAGACTACGGAATTCTTCCAAATGTACTGTCGTTATGCCGCCATGGCTTTATATCAACTTCAATACGTTAAAGAAGGTTAATTTACTTAAATATGCTAAATTAATGCTTTGAAGCATTTCCATATTGATTGCTAAATGTTTATGTACAAGAAAATCGATTTTATACCTAAATAAAAGATTACGGAGTTCACCCAAACATACTGCCGTTATGTCGTTATGGCTTTATGTAAACTTCAGTAAGATAAAGAAGGTTAATTAACTTAAATATGCTAAACCAGTTATTTGAAGCATTTTGATATCGATTGCAAAATGTGTATATACAAGAAAATCGACTATATACCTAAATATAAGACTACGGAATTCTTCCAAATGTACTGTCGTTATGCCGCCATGGCTTTATATCAACTTCAATACGTTAAAGAAGGTTAATTAACTTAAATATGTTAAACTAATGATTGGAAGCATTTCGATATCTATTGCTAAATGTGTATATACAACAAAATCGACTTTATACCTAAATATAAGCTTACGAAATTCGTCTAAATGCACTGCCGTTATGCCGCCATGGCTTTATGTAAACCTCAGTGCGTTAAAGAAGCTTTATTAACTTAAATATGTTAAACTAATGATTTGAAGATTTTCGAAATCGATTGCTAAATGCATATATACAACCAAATCGACTTTATACCTATACATAAGATTACGGAATTCATACAAATGCACTGCCGTTATACCGTAATGGCTTTATGTAAACTTCAGTAAGATAAAGAGGTTTTATTAACTTAAATATGTTAAACTAATGATGTGAAGCATTTCGATATCGATTGCTTAATGTGTATATACAAGAAAATCGACTTTATACCTAAATTTAAGATTACGGGATTCTTCTAAATGCACTGCGGTTATGCCGCCTTGACTTTATGCCAACTTCAGTTCGTTAAAGAAGCTTGATTAACTTAAATATTTTAAGCATTTCGATATCGATTGCTAAATGTGTATATACAAAAAAAATCGACTTTTTACCTAGATATAAGATTACGGAATTCATACAAATGCACTGCCGTTATACCGTAATGGCTTTATGTAAACTTCAGTATGATAAAGAGGGTTTATTAACTTAAATATGTTAAACTAACGATGTGAAGCATTTCGATATCGATTGCTTAATGTGTATATACAAGAAAATCGACTTTATACCTAAATTTAAGATTACGGAATACTTCTAAATGCACTGCCGTTATGCCGTTATGGCTTTATGTTAACTTCAGTTCGTTAGAGAAGGTTTTTAACTTAAATGTGTTAAACCAGTTATTTGAAGCATTTCGATATCGATTGCTTAATGCATATATACAAGAAAATCGACTTTATACCTAAACATAAGATTACGGAATTCTTCTAAATGCACTGTCGTTATGCCGCCGTGGCTTTATGCCAACTTCAGTTCTTTAAAGGTTTATTAACTTAAATATGTTAAACTAATGATTTGAAGCATTTCGATGTCGATTGCTAAATTAGTATATACATGAAAATTGACTTTATACCTAAATATAATGTTACGTTATTCTTCTAAATGCACTGCCGTTATGCCGTTAAGGCTTTTGTAGACTTCAGTCAGATAAGGAGGGTTAATTAACTTAAATATGTTAAATTAATGATTTGAAGCATTACGATATCGATTGCTAAAAGTGTATATACAAGAAAATCGACTTTATACATAAATATAAGATTAAGGAATTCTTCTAAATGCACTGCCGTTATGCCGTTATGGCTTTATGTTAACTTCTGTTCGTTAAAGAAGGTTTATTAGCTTAAATATATTAAATTAATGATTTGAAGCATTTCGATATCGATTGCTTAATGCATATATACAAGAAAATCGACTTTATACCTAAATATATTTATTTATTTATTTTTTATTTTTAACAAATTTGTACAATAATAAATTATTTAACAAATAAATATTTAGCAGCGCTAGCAACAAGGGCCTTCGGCTGTCTTAATCTAATATAACGTTAATGGTTAAGGTGTTAGTAGAGCTAACTACGATTTATTCTTAATATTAAATATGCTTTAACAAGTCAGTCTCTTTCAACCATTTGTACATCTTTAGAACGTTTGTGATGTTAGCCTCTCTCAGAAGGTCGAAGGGATCCGTTGTACTCAGGATCTCTTTCCGGGTTGAGTTTATAATTGGACAATGTAGTATATGCCGAATTGATGCCGGCTCTTCACAAAATGGACACTTACTGGGTGGGGTACGTTGTAGAAGATGTGCATGCGTGATAATTGTGTGCCCCAGGCGTAGGCGAATAAATGGCTTAATTGTTGAGAGAGCTATGTTGGCAGAGATAGTTCCTTTCTTTCTGTTAGGATTGATAGCGGAGTAGTGATTAGCATAGGTGTTCCAATCGCTAATTTGAGTCTGGCGTCTTTCGTTTGCGACTTCAGTCAAAATGTCTTTTTTAGACATATAGTTAAACATTATGGATGGTGTTTTTGCAACGTTTTTTGCAGCGGCGTCAGCGTTTTCGTTGCCAATGATTCCTGTATGGCCTGGTATCCACATTAGTTTGATTTTTCGAGGTGTGGCTATTAAAGTGTTGCGTATCGCGATTACCTCATTTTGACCATTGGAGGGGCGTTCGATGGCGTCAAGGCATGAGTTGCTGTCGGTGCAAATAATGAACTTGCCTCGGTGAAGCTTAGCATATGTGATGGCTTCTAGAACAGCGGAGACTTCAGCGGTAAACACGGAGCAGATTGGGTGGAGTAGGCCGTGCCGAATAATTTCTCCATTTTCTTTTGTTACTGCAAGTGATGTGTTGTCGCGGGATTTAGAGCCATCCGTAAATAAGAAGTTCCATCTATTTGGCTGTAAAAGTGCTTTTATTTCGCATAAATTGCTCTGTATTTCTCTGGTGGTGTATTTGTTTTTGGAAATTGGAGCGTTTTAATTGTGTGAGGAATGTTGTTAATCAACCACTGTGGGCGGATAGTGGATACTCTAGGCCTTGAAGTATGCGGTATCTGAAGGTGTTTAAGGAATTTCAGTGATCGACTGATTGTTGGCAAGAATCTTGGCTCCCGTTTTCTTGACATCGCGTTTTTTACGTCTCTTTTTAAAAGATTGTTTGGAGTAAATAGCAGTTTAGGGAGTAAACGACGGCAGCCATCGATTGTTCTTTCAGCGATTGTAGGCAAGCCAGTTTCTGCAAAGAGGTTTTTTTAGGGGTGTCGTAGGGAATGCTCTTATGCTTCTCCGTATTGCTACGTGATAAGGCGTGGATATTTTGTTGATTGCAGATGCTGGACAGTTTCCATAGAGTGGTAGTGCGTATTCAACCTTGGAGAGTATTAAGGCTCTGGTAGCGTTGACAAGAGTGGCCGGGTGAATATGGCTTTTCTTAGATGTTAGATATTTTATTATATTTAATCTTGTCACAAGACAGTCTCTAACATATTTACAATGTGATTTAAAGCTATATTTAGAGTCTATTATTAATTCTAAAACTTTAAGTTCATTAACAATGCTAATATTAAGGTTAGTACAGAAGTTAGTTAGATTAGAGCAGTTCACTTTTTTGCAAACGTGTAAAATTTTTGTTTTTTCTATTGATATTGTGGTACCAGCAGTCAGGGACCATGAAGTTAACTCTGCTAGGACATTTTCGAAAATTTGAGTGACTTGAGCTAGATTGTTACACTTTGTGTAGAAGACTACATCATCGGCGTAGAGCTGACATTGGATGCCGCGGATATTTGTTGTTCGGAGAACAAATTCATCAAACGCGATTATGAAAAGAAATGCAGATAAGGGTGAACCTTGCGGGGTGCCATTATCTAAAGGAACACTGTTGGACAGAAATCCGTTTATTTTGACTCTACACTTTCTATGCTGGAGAAAATTTTTAACAAATTTTTTAATTTTTTGGCCCACTTTCCAAGCGTCAAGTTGTTTCAAAACTATGTGTATGCCGATTCTATCGAATGCTTTTTGAAAGTCTATCGCTAATAATGACACGTGGTTTTTGGAGGATAGAGCGTTTGAAATAAAGTAGTCTAGATGTAGGAGTGCATCCATGGTGCCAAATCCCTTTCTGTATGCAACTTGATTAGGGCTTATAAGGTTTTTCACTTCAGCATACCACGCTAAGCGATTGACAATAATTTTTTTTAATAATTTTCCAAGACATGATAGGAGCGAAATTGGTCTATAACTGTTTACATCTGAAGGGGGTTTGGAGGGTTTTAGTATTGGAACAATACATGCAGTTTTCCAAAATTGTGGGTAGGGTCCACTATCAAAAATGCAATTGTAAAGCTTGAGTAGTCTACTCCTGACTGAGTTTGGCAGGTTTTGGATTATGGGATATGTAATCTTGTCCAGGCCTGGTGAACTTCCTTTGACTGAGGAGAGGGCAAATTCGAGTTCTGATGGGAGGATTTTGGACTCAAGTTGCTTGGCTGCGATTGATAAAGGGTAAGAGATTGGTGGTTCCTGGTTTAGTCGTCTTGCTTTTAAGTTACGGAAAGTGTTTGAAAAGGATATATCGGAGGAGGAAAGGGAGAACTGAGAAGAAAAATTGTTGGCAATAGCATGTGGGTCAGAGAGTGGTCCATTAGCGGAATTAATGTACGTAAAGGACATTTGTCTTGGGGAGCGAGTAAGTTTTCGTATGTCATTCCATATTTTTTTAGGTTTTGTTGATGGGTTTATGCTGGAGGTGAGTTCTTCAAATGCTTTGCGCTTTGCTAATTTGGCGTTTCGCTTAAATTGTGCGTTTGCTTTTTTGTATCTCAATAGATTTTCTGTTGAGCGAACGGTTTTGTATTGGTGCCACAAGTTCTGCTTGGAAACTTGGAGTGTGGATAGTTCGGAGCTCCACCAAGGAACGGTTTTATTGCATCTATTTGGTTTAGTTTGTGGTATAGTGAGGTGAGCTGCTGATCGTATAACTCTTAAGATTTTAGCTGCTTCTTGGTTTATGTTATTAGCAATTGGAGAGGCTGCACTGATTTCTTCGCATATTTGACCGAATTTCTTCCAGTCGGCTTGGTTAGTTTTAAATCCGGGTGTGAATTTTACTAAGGATTGGTTGCAAACTGAGGTTATTTGGGTAAGGATAGGGAAGTGGTCGCTTCCATGCAATGAGTCAAGGACTTTCCACTGGCAGTTTGAGGCTAGAGTTGCGGAACAAAGTGTAATGTCAACTGTAGAAAAGGTGTGGTGAGTCGAAAAGTGGGTGGGAGCACCATTATTTAGTGATATAAAATTGGATGAGATTAACGCGTCTTCAATTTTTTGTCCTCTAGAGTTTGTGTAATCAGATCCCCAGATAGTACTCCAGGCGTTGAAGTCGCCTCCAATGATGCATTGCGTACTGAATTGGTTCAGAAGTTGTGAAATATCAGCTGTAGAAAAAGTACCTTTGGGAGGAATGTACATGCAAACAGCCACTATCTTGGTTGTTGAATTGATGTCGATCGCTAGTGCTGAGAAACTTGTTTGAATAGGTGATAGCTTGTGTTGAATATTCCTTTTGACTAATATTGCAATTCCTTGCTTTTTACTAGTGATCTGAGGTAGATTGTAGAAATGCCCTATGTAATTTTTGGGAGTGTAGGCAGTTTGGTTTTGGGGTAAGTGAGTTTCGGTTAAAAGAATGATGGATGGGGAATAGTATTTAATCAGAATTTCAAGTTCGTGATAGTTATTGAGGTAACCATTCATATTCCATTGCAAAATTGATAACATGATGAATAGCAAATGATATGGAGGTAAAACGAAAAGTTATGGGAGAACGAATGTATGCATACACACACGCATGTAACTGCTTTTGACACTCTGCGAGCAGAGCGCCGGTAGCCACATGCAGTAAGAGATGCATTACATTTCGAAGTCACTGTTATGATCAGCAACGCTCTTTGGCTCAGCTTGTACTGAGTCGGAGAGCATTAGACCACCACAGTCGTTATTTCTGGGCGAGGGGAAGATATAATTGTTACTTGAGGTGGGGTTGATTGTTGAAGAATTGGTGAGAGAGAAGGGTTTGGTCAAAGTAGAATTAAAAGGTGAATTGGTGATTGAAGTTTTGTTGTTTGTTGGCGTGGTCGTGCTAGAAGCCCATGAATGGGCCACAGATTTGTTGGAGTTTGGTAAGCTAGTGTTAGTTGAAGTGTTATTTGAAGAGGTGGAAATTTTTTTTGAAGCTTGAGGTGAATTTTTTGTTTTGTCGTTTTCGGAAGGTTTTGATGTTGTGGGGGCTGAAGTGGGAATGTTTGGAGTGGTTATTTGTGCAGGTAGAGAAATTATTGTTGAAAAGGGTATAAAAGAAGAGGTAGAGGAGTGCTGAGATCTGTATTTAGTTGCTGCTTCACGCATGCTGCATTTGTCAATGGTTTTTATTTTTAAAATTTCTTTAGCCTGTATAAACTTGGGACAAGTGTTTGCGGAGGAAGGGTGTTCGCCTGAGCAATTCACACACATGGTTCTTGAGCATTCGCTGTCATTGTGAGGGGGGAGACTGCAGTTGACGCATGTAGGAAGGCCTTTGCATTTTTTTATTGTGTGTCCGAGCCTTTGACAGGTTTTGCAGCGCATCGGATTGGGATAGTAGGGACGGACTGAAATTTTTCGCCAGGCTACATCAATTTCCTCAGGTAGCTTGTAGGCATCAAAAGTGAGGAGCATTGCACCTGTTGGGACTATGACACCTTCAAGCTTCTTCTGGAATTTATACACTGCACTTACTCCATAATCTTCAAGGCCTTCAATAATTTCTTTTTCAGGCAAATGGTTAAGAAATGGCGCGAAAATCGTGCCTTTTACGGAGTTAAGGTGTTCATGGTAATTGGCTGAAATTTTGCAGATGATCGAAAGTGTTGTCGTGTTTGTGAATTTTTCAGCAGTTTTTTTATTTTTGACTAGTAGGAGAAGACTTCCGTCGCGCAATTCTGAAATGGTAATGCCTAAAATGGCTTTATGCACCGCGAAGCATGAAAAACGTGACAGTGGTTTATTGTCTTCTAATGATTTAAGAACTATGTATTTTGGGTCGTCGTTTTTAGAGATGTTAATGGGGGGGAGCTCAGGGAAAGTCTCTTGAGATTTATTGGCTTTTTTTCCTTTTGTATGAGGACTAGAGGAAAGTAGGGCGAACCTATTTTCCCCTGGATTGTAGGCCCCAGGGGGCATTATGAAAACACCTTACACAACCACTTATAACTATTTATGCACTTTTTTTTTTTAATTTTTTATTTTTTTTTTGGTTTTTTTTTTTTTTGTGTTTTTAAAGAGAGCAATAGATCAATTGATACACAGAGAGCGTCACAGAGTAACAAAACGGTATACCGAAAACAGCAAATAAGCGAATACTGATAACACACGAGAAGAGTGAACGTCCGCACGCGTCAGAGGTTAGTCGGTGACTGAGTCTACCTAAATATAAGATTACGGCTTTCTTCCAATGTACTGTCGTTATGCCGCCATGGCTTAATATCACCTTCAATAAGTTACAGAAGTTTACTATCTTAAATATGTTAAAACTAATGATTTGAAGCATATCGAGATCGATTGCTAATTGTGTAAATACAAGAAAATCGGCTTTATACCTAAATATAAGATTACGGAATTCTTCCAAATGCACTTCCGTTATAACGTTATGGCTTTATGTAAACTTCAGTAAGAAAAAGAAGGATAATTAACTTAAATATGTTAAACTAATGATTTGAAGCATTTCGATATCGATTGCTAAATGCGTATATACAACAAAATCGACTTTATACCTAAATACAGGGTAGGCCATTTAAAGTTGACCCATCTGGCAACGCTGTAACTTTTAACAGCGCTGACAAATCGGCTAATGTCATACCGCGTTAGAAGCGTCATTCGAAGACAATTTATACCATGGAACAGTACACTCCAAAAGAACGCGCTGAAATTGTTCAGCTTTATATTCAAAATAACTTTTCAATTGTGTTAACTCAACGTGCGTTTCGCAAAAAAAAATAAAGTGAAAAGTGCTCCAGTTAAGAACACAATTAAGTCTTTATACGCAAAATTTGTGAACACCGGTAATCTCAGTAATGCCAGTCATGCATCCAGACAACGCACAAGACGTTCTGATGAAAATATCGAAGCTGTACGAGCCAGTATTGAGGAGACTCCATCGACATCGAGTTATCGCCGCTCTCAGGAATTAGACATCTCTCGCACCACTCTCCGACGCATAATTCATAAAGATTTGAAGATGTTTCCATATAAAATTCAAATGGCACAAAAACTAAACCCAGCCGATTATCCGCGACGTCTTAATTTTGGCAAATGGGCCATCGAAATGGCTGAAAACGAACTTGGTTTTGGCGAAAACTCATCATGGCAGACGAGGCACATTTCTCGTTGAATGGAGGCGTAAACAAGCAAAATTGCCGATTTCATGCCACCGAAAATCCTCAATTAATTGAAGAACAGCCTCTTTACGACCAAAAAGTAACAGTTTGGTGCGGTGTTTGCGCGAATATGATCATCGGACCGTATTTTTTCGAAGACGATGATGGAGCCACGACAACAGTCAATGGTGAGCGTTATCGAGCCATGATAACGGATTTTGTGATACCCATTATTCGCGAAAATGACATGGATAACTTCTGGTTTCAACAGGACGGGGCTACATGCCATACAGCTCGACCAACAATCAATTAATTGCGACCATTTTTCCCCGGGCGATTGATATCGAAAAATGGTGATGTTGACTGGCCACCGAGATCACCAGATTTGACGCCACCAGACTTTTATTTGTGGGGTTATTTGAAATCCAAGGTATACGCTAATAAGCCAAAGACCTTAGCTCAACTGAAAGCCAACATTCGACCTGAAACACCCGCCATTTCATCCGAAACATTGGCCAAAGTCATGGAAAATGTCGAAAAAAAGAGTGCATTTAGCTGTCAAAGCTAAAGGTGCCCATTTACGCGATCTAATTTTTAAATATTAGCTGAAACAAATCCCCTTGGACCAAAATAAATTATTTTTGAAATGAACAAAAAACATTGTTTTCTTTTGTTCTTTTTTTTTAGAAACAAATGGGTCAACTTTAAATGGCCTACCCTGGCCTGCCCTGAAAATCGATTTTATACCTAAATAAAAGATTACGGAAATTACCCAAATATACTGCCGTTATGCCGTTATGGCTTCTGTAAAGAAGGTTAATTATTTAAATATGATAAGCTAATGGTTTGAAGCATTTCGATATCGATTGCTAAATATGTAAATACAAGAAAATCGACTTTATACCTAAATATAAAATTATAACATTATGGAATTCTTCTAAATGCACTGCCGTTATGCCATTAGGGCCTTATGTAGACTTTAGTGCGCTAAAGAAGGTTTATTAACTTAAATATGTTAAGCTAATGATTTGAAGCATTTCGATATCGATTGCTAAATGTGTATATACAAGAAAATCGAATTTATACCTAAATATAAGATACCATAATTCGTCTAAATGCACTGCCGTTATGCCGTTAAGGCCTTATGTAGACTTCAGTGAGTTAAAGAAGGTTTATTAACTTAAATATGTTAAACTAATGATTTGAAGCATTTCGATATCGATTGCTAAATGTGTATATACAAGAAAATCGAATTTATACCTAAATATAAGATACCATAATTCGTCTAAATGCACTGCCGTTATGCCGCCATGGCTTTATGTCAACTTCAATTCGTTAAAGAAGGTTAATTAACTTAAAAAAGTTAAACTAATGATTTGAAGCATTTTGATATCGCTTGCTAAATGAGTATATACAAGAAAGTCGAATTTATACCTAAATATAAGAATACGGAATTCTTCTAAATGCAGTGCAGTTATACCGTTAAGGTTTTATGTAGACTTCAGTGCGTTAAAGAAGATTTATTATCTTAAATATGTTAAACTAATGATTTGAAGCATTTCGATATCGATTGCTAAATGTGTATATACAAGAAAATCGGTTTTATACTTGAATATAAGATTACGGAATTCTTCTACATGCATTGCCGTTATGCCGCCATGGTTTTATATCAACTTCAATATGTTAAAGAAGGTTAACTAACTTAAGTATGTTAAACTAATGATTTGAAATATTTCGATATCGCTTGCTAAATGTGCATATACAATTTATACCTAAATATAAGATAACGGAATTTTTCTAAATGCACTGCCGTTATGCCGTTAACTTTTTATGTAGACTTCAGTGCGTTAAAGAAGGTTTAATAACTTAATTATGTTAAACTAATGATTTGAAGCATTTCGATATCGATTGCTAAATGTGTATATACAAGAAAATCGAATTTATACCTAAATAAAAGATTCCGGAATTCTTCCAAATGAACTGTCGTTATGCCACCATGGCTTTGTATAAACTGCAGTTCGTTAAAGCAGGTTTATTAACTTAAATATGTTAAACCAGTTATTTGAAGCATTTCGATATCGACTGCTAAATGTGTAAATACAAGAAAATCGACTTTACACCTAAATATAAAATTATAACATTACGGAATTCTTCTAAATGCACTGCCATTATACCGTTGAGGCTTTATGTAGACTTCAGTGAGCTAAAAAATGTTTATTAACTTAATATGTTAAACTAATGATTTGAAGCATTTCGATATCGATAGCTAAATATGTATATGCAAGAAAATCGACTTTATACCTAAATATAAGATTATGGAATTCTTCTGCGTGCACTGCAGTTATGAAAGTTAAAGAAGGTTTATTAACTTAAATATGTTAAACTAATGAGCTGAAGCATTTAGATATCGATTGCTAAATGTGTATATACAAGAAAATCGATTTTATACCTAAATAAAAGATTACGGAAATTACCCAAATATACTGCCGTTATGCCGTTATGGCTTCTGTAAAGAAGGTTAATTATTTAAATATGATAAGCTAATGGTTTGAAGCATTTCGATATCGATTGCTAAATATGTAAATACAAGAAAATCGACTTTATACCTAAATATAAAATTATAACATTATGGAATTCTTCTAAATGCACTGCCGTTATGCCATTAGGGCCTTATGTAGACTTTAGTGCGCTAAAGAAGGTTTATTAACTTAAATATGTTAAGCTAATGATTCGAAGCATTTCGATATCGATTGCTAAATGTGTATATACAAGAAAATCGAATTTATACCTAAATATAAGATAACATAATTCTTCTAAATGCACTGCCGCTATGCCGTTAAGGCTTTATGTAGACTTCAGTGAGTTAAAGAAGGTTTATTAACTTAAATATGTTAAACTAGTGATTTGAAGCATTTCGATATCGATTGCTAAATGTGTATATACAAGAAAATCGACTTTATACCTAAATATAAGATTACGGAATTCTTCCAAATGTACTGTCGTTATGCCGCCATGGCTTTATGTCAACTGCAATTCGTTAAAGAAGGTTAATTAACTTAAAAAAGTTAAACTAATGATTTGAAGCATTTTGATATCGCTTGCTAAATGAGTATATACAAGAAAGTCGAATTTATACCTAAATATAAGATAACGGAATTCTTCTAAACGCACTGCCGTTATGCCGTTAAGGCGTTATGTAGACTTCAGTAAGATATAGGGGAATAATTAACTTAAATATGTTAAACTTATGATTTGAGGCATTTCGATTTCGATTGCTAAATATGTAAGTACAAGAAAATCGACTTTGTACCTAAATATAAGATTACGGAGTTCTTTTAAATGTACTGCAGTTATACCGATAAGGCTTTATGTAAACTTCAGTGCGTTAGAGAAAGTTTATTATAAATAACTTAAAAATGTAAAACTAATGATTTGAAGCATTTCGATATCGATTGCTAAATATGTAAATACAAGAAAATCGACTTTATACCTTAATATAAGATTACGGAATTCTTCTAAATGCACTGCAGTTATACCGCTAAGGCTTTATGTAGACTTCAGCGCGTTAAAGAAGGTTTATTAACTTTAATATGTTAAACTAATGATTTGAAGCATTTCGATATCGATTACTAAATGTGTATATACAAGAAAATCGACTTTATACCTAAATATAAGATAACGGAATACTTCTACATGCACTGCCGTTATGCGGCCATGATTTTATGCCAACTTCAGTTCTTCGAAGAAAGTTTATTAACTTAAATATGTTAAACTAATGAGTTGAAGCATTTCGATATCGATTACTAAATGTGTATATACAACAAAATCGAATTTATACCTAAACATAAGATTACGGAATTCTTCTACATGCACTGCCGTTATACCGCAAGGCTTTATGTTATTTTCAGTGCGTTAAAGAAGTCTTATTAACTTAAATATGTTAAAATAATGATTTGAAACATTTCGATATATATATCGACTTTATATCTAAATATAAGATTATACCTAAATATAGGATTACGTTATTCTTCTAAATGCACTGCCGTTATGCCGTTAAGGCTTGATGTAGACTTCAGGAAGATAAATAGGGTTAAATAACTTAAATATATTAAACTAATGATTTGAAGCATTTTGATATCGATTGCTCGATGTGTTTATACAACAAATAGATTTTATACCTAAATATAAAATTACGGAATTCTTCTACATGCACTGCCGTAATGCCGCCATGGCTTCATGTCACCTTCGATACGTTAAAGAAGGTAATTTAACTTAAATATGTTAAACTAATGATTTGAAGCATTTCGATATCGATTGCTAAATGTGCTGGTACAAGAAACTTGACTTTATACCTAAACATAGGATAACGGAATTCTTCCAAATGCACTGCCATTAATCCGCCATGGCTTTATGTCAACTTCAGTTCTCTAAAGAAGGTTTGTTAACTTAAATATGTTAAACAAATGATTTGAAGCATTTCGATATCGATTTCTAAATGCATATATACAAGCAAATCGGCTTTATACCTAAATATAAGATTACGGAATTCTTCCAAATGCACAGCAGTTATCCCGTTAAGGCCTTATGTAGACTTCAGTGCGTTAAAGACGGTTTATTAACTTTAATATGTTAAACTAATGATTTGAAGCATTTCGATATCGCTTTTTAAATGTGTATATACAAGAAAATCGACTTTATGCCTAAATATAAGATTACGGAATTCTTCCAAATGTACTGTCGTTATGCCGCCATGGTTTGTATCAACACAATACGTTAACGAAGGTTAATTATTTTAAATATGTTAAACTAATGGTTTGATGCATTTCGATATCAACTGCTAAATGTGTAAATAAAACAAAATCGACTTTATACCTAAATATAAAATTATATCATTACGGATTTCTTCTAAATGCACTGCCGTTATACCGTTAAGGCCTTATGTAGACCTCATTAAGCTAAAAAATATTTATTAACTTAATATGTTAAACTAATGATTTGAAGGATTTCGATATCGATAGCTAAATGTGTATATACAACAAAATCGAATTTATACCTAAACATAAGATTACGGAATTCTTCTACATACACCGCCGTTATACCGCCATGGCTTTATGTTAACTTCAGTGCGTTCAAGAAGCCTTATTAACTTAAATATGTTAAAATAATTATTTGAAGCATTTCGATATCGATTGCTAAATGTGTTTATACAACAAATCGATTTTATACCTAAATATAAAATTACGGAATTCTTCTACATGCACCGCCGTTATGCCGCCATGGCTTCATGTCACTTTCGGTAGGTTAAAGAAGGTAATTTAACTTAAATATGTTAAACTAATGATTTGAAGCATTTCGATATCGATTGCTTAATGTGCTAGTACAAGAAATTTGACTTTATACCTAAACATAGGATAGGAATTCTTCCAAATGCACTGCCGTTAATCCGCCATGGCCTTATGTCAACTTCAGTTCGTTAAAGTAGGTTTGTTAACTTAAATGTGTTAAACTAATGATTTGAAGTATTTCGATATCGATTTCTAAATGCATATATACAAGAAAATCGACTTTATACCTAAATATAAGATTACGGAATTCTTCGAAATTACTGTCGTTATGCCGCCATGGCTTTATTTCACCTTCAATACGTTAAAGTTGGTTAATTAACATAAATATGTTAAACTAATGATTTGAAGCATTTCGATATCGATTGCTAAATACGCAAATACACGAAAATCGACTTTATACCTTAATATAAGATTACGGAATTCTTCTAAATGCACTGCAGTTATACCGTTAAGGCTTTATGTAGACTGCAGTTCGTTAAAGAAGGTTTATTAACTTAAATATGTTAAACCAGTTATTTGAAGCATTTCGATATCGACTGCTAAATGTGTAAATACAAGAAAATCGACTTTACACCTAAATATAAAATTATAACATTACGGATTTCTTCTAAATGCACTGCCGTTATACCGTTAAGGCTTTATGTAGACCTCATTAAGCTAAAAAATGTTTATTAACTTAATATGTTAAACTAATGATTTGAAACATTTCGATATCGCTTGCTAAATGTGTATATACAAGAAAATCGAATTTATACCTAAATATAAGATAACGGAATTCTTCTAAACGCGCTGCCGTTATGCCGTTAATGCTTTATGTAGACTTCAGTGAGTTAAAGTAGGTTTGTTAACTAAAATATGTTAAACTAGTGATTTGAAGCATTTCGATATCGATTGCTAAATGTGTATATACAAGAAAATCGATTTTATACCTAAATAAAAGCTCACGGAAATTACCCAAATATACTGCCGTTATGCAGTTATGGCTTCTGTAAAGAAGGTTAATTATTTAAATATGATAAGCTAATGGTTTGAAGCATTTCGATATCGATTGCTAAATATGTAAATACAAGAAAATCTACTTTATACCTAAATATAAAATTATAACATTATGGAATTCTTCTAAATGCACTGCCGTTATGCCATTAGGGCCTTATGTAGACTTTAGTGCGCTAAAGAAGGTTTATTAACTTAAATATGTTAAGCTAATGATTTGAAGCATTTCGATATCGATTGCTAAATGTGTATATACAAGAAAATCGAATTTATACCTAAATATAAGATAACATAATTCTTCTAAATGCACTGCCGTTATGCCGTTAAGGCTTTATGTAGACTTCAGTGAGTTAAAGAAGGTTTATTAACTTAAATATGTTAAACTAGTGATTTGAAACATTTCGATATCGCTTGCTAAATGTGTATATACAAGAAAATCGAATTTATACCTAAATATAAGATAACGGAATTTTTCTAAACGCACTGCCGTTATGCCGTTAAGGCTTTATGTAGACTTCAGTAAGATAGAGGGGAATAATTAACTTAAATATGTTAAACTTATGATTTGAAGCATTTCGATTTCGATTGTTAAATATGTAAGTACAAGAAAATCGACTTTGTACCTAAATATAAGATTACGGAATTCTTTTAAATGCACTGCAGTTATACCGATAAGGCTTTATGCTAACTTCAGTGCGTTAGAGAAAGTTTATTATAAATAACTTAAAAATGTAAAACTAATGATTTGAAGCATTTCGATATCGATAGCTAAATGTGTATATACAACAAAATCGAATTTATACCTAAACATAAGATTACGGAATTCTTCAACATACACCGCCGTTATACCGCCATGGCTTTATGTTAACTTCAGTGCGTTCAAGAAGCCTTATTAACTTAAATATGTTAAAATAATGATTTGAAGCATTTCGATATCGATTGCTAAATGTGTTTATACAACAAATCGATTTTATACCTAAATATAAAATTACGGAATTCTTCTACATGCACCGACGTTATGCCGCCATGGCTTCATGTCACTTTCGGTAAGTTAAAGAAGGTAATTTAACTTAAATATGTTAAACTAATGATTTGAAGCTTTCGATATCGATAGCTAAATGTGTATATACAAGAAATTTGACTTTATACCTAAACATAGGATAACGGAATTCTTCCAAATGCACTGCCGTTAATCCGCCATGGCTTTATGTCAACTTCAGTTCGTTAAAGTAGGTTTGTTAACTTAAATATGTTAAACTAATGATTTGAAGCATTTCGATATCGATTTCTAAATGCATATATACAAGAAAATCGACTTTATACCTAAATATAAGATTACGAAATTCTTCCAAATTACTGTCGTTATGCCGCCATGGCTTTATTTCACCTTCAATACGTTAAAGTTGGTTAATTAACATAAATATGTTAAACTAATGATTTGAAGCATTTCGATATCGATTGCTAAATACGCAAATACACGAAAATCGACTTTATACCTTAATATAAGATTACGGAATTCTTCTAAATGCACTGCAGTTATACCGTTAAGGCTTTATGTAGACTTCAGTGTGTTAAAGAAGGTTTATTATAAATAACTTGAAAATGTAAAACTAATGATTTGAAGCATTTCGATATCGATTGCTAAATGTTTATATACAAGAAAATCGACTTTACGTATACCTAAATATAAGATTACGGAATTCTTCCAAATGTAGGGTAAGTTTGGGTATTGTGATATGGGTATAAGTTTTTCTTCCATTACTTAAAATTTCATAAACTAATACTTACAAAAATTATGCAATACTATTCCGTGCTTCATTGCGCAATATATCTCAAAGGGATATTTCGGTATCTCAAGTACTTTGAAAGATAACTCAATTAAACTATAGATGGTCGAAAAAGCGACTTCGCTAAAATGTATGGGTAATGTGGTATACTATGTCAGGTAAAGTGATATACTATATCACATTACCTATAAGCTTTCCTTAAAAAAAATAAAATAAGAACGAATTGCTAAATAATACATTTATTAAAAACAAAAAAGCGACGTTTTGTATTGTTGTAATATAATTCATTAAGAATAAAAAAAAAAATGACTATTCAAGTATGTACATAGAAACAATCAAGGATTCAAAAAAATGTGTACTGTTTTTAATTTTAAAATGTTTGGCAGGACTCGCAAACAAATATTGCTTGACCCAAGCACTACTTCCTTTATCCGTCTCAAAGTTTTTGTTGCAAAAAGCGTACGCAGTATCCTTACTAGGTGGTGTTTCCGCCCAACATTCCTCATCTGAACTGGGAAGATGCAAGTTTTTTTCCGACTCGCTCGAAGAAGTTTCCCTAGTTTTGGTTGCCCGTTGTGTTTTGGTTTTACGTGAATGCGGTATGTCTTTTACATTTCCTTTTTTCTTGCGCTTTTCAACATTTCTGATGCTTTCCTCCAAAAGCGCTTTATATGGTGATGTTGTTAACACTGTCGATTCTGATCGTTTGCCTCTGGAGCTGGTTGACAGTTTTAGCTTAGGTGGTGGGGATATCTGCCAAGGTGTGACGAAATTTTTCATCGCTGCCCTACTTGTGCTGGCCACTGGTTCTTCTAAAAATATATCTTCTATAGGTTGAGTATCTTTCAGCGGATTTTCTTGGCGTTGCTCCATAAAATCACTTTCCTGGAAAATATTTTTATCAAAGGGATAAATACCAGTGCATTTGAACCCATTAATTGCTATCTGTGCCGTTTGAACTTTCAGATAAGCCTTTGAAAACAGCTCAACTACATCAAATTGTGTCACCTTTCGGCCTTGCTCTAGCATAAATCGTCTTATTTCGTCATTGTAATATGTTTTAAGAGGACCCATAAATGCTTTATCTAAGGGTTGCATTTTGTGTGTACAATGAGGTGGCAATGATAAGATAATGACGCCATTTTGACGAGCCATATCCAAAACATCAACATTTCGCGTATGACTGTAGTGGCCATATAAAATAAGCAAGATTGGGTTCTCTTTTGATGGATTAGTGAATTGCAAAAAGTGATCAAACCACGCGGTAAATATTGGTATTTGTATCCATCCCGATATGTGACAAGCAGAATCGGAACCAGGGGGAGCATATTTCATTAAAAGCGGAGAGGGATTTTTTCTTGGAAAAATGAAAAATGGTGGAACAAAGGCTCCGCCTGCGCTCATGCAGCTTATAACTGTTATGAGAGATCCTCTTTCTGCTGAAGTCATGCAACCAATTTGCCTTTTGCCTTTTGCTGCTAAAATTTTTGGCTGCTTACTTTGCACGATAGACACTCCTGACTCATCAACATTCCATATTCTACCTGAATATAAGATTACGGAATTCTTCTACATGCACTGCCGTTATGCCGCCATGGCTTTATATCAACTTCAATATGTTAAATAAGGTTAACTAACTTAAATATGTTAAACTAATGATTTGAAGCATTTCGATATCGATTGCTAAATGAGTATGTACAAGAAAATCGAATTCATACCTAAATATAAGATTACGTAATTCTTCTAAATGCACTGCCGTTATGCCGTTAAGGCTTTTGCAGACATCAGAAAGAAAAAGAGGGTTAAGTAACTTAAATATGTTTAACTAATGATTTGAAGCATTTCGATATCGATTGCTAAATATGTGAATACAAGAAAATCGACTTTATACGTTAATATAAGATTACGGAATTCTTCTAAATGCACTGCATTTATACCGTTAAGGCTTTATGTAGACTTCAGTGTGTTAAAGAAGGTTTATTATAAATAACTTGAAAATGTAAAACTAATGAATTGAAGCATTTCGATATCGATTGCTAAATGTGTATATACAAGAAAATCGACTTTACATATACCTAAATATAAGATTACGGAATTCTTCCAAATGTACTGTCGATATGCCGCCATGGTTTGTATCAACTACAATACGTTAAAGAAGGTTAATTATTTTAAATATGTTAAACTAATGGTTTGAAGCATTTCGATATCGACAAAATCGACTTTATACCTAAATATAAGATTACGGATTTCTTCTAAATGCACTGCCGTTATACCGTTAAGGCTTTATGTAGACCTCATTAAGCTAAAAAATGTTTATTAACTTAATATGTGAAAATTCTCAAGCGTTTTTGAGAAGCGATAATAAAAACTTGGGAATGCGCGAATAAAATGAAGCCTAATTGCCTGTCGTAAATTACGAAAATTAACTTGCGAAAAAGAATGAAGACGCGTGCGTTCGATTCGATGGTTCTTAATACAATACTTCTTTATTTAATTTCATTTAGTTGCTTAGCCTAAATCTTAAACTAACGGCTTAAACTAGTGGTAATGTTCATATGTATAAAAAAAGGGGTAAATATAATTATCTTCAACTTTCGTTCACTATTGTAATAGATTATGGTAAGTATTAAGGTAAGTAGTAGATTAGTAGTATGAATGCATAATTAAGGTAAGTATACAATAATTTAAATAATTTACTATTTTATAATTTTTTATGATTCATTTTTCTTAATTTTAATTTCAGGTTTAAATATACATATATATCCTGTCGCTTGACGCAACACCGGCCACCTTGACAGGATCAGATTCCTTCAATCTCCAGTGGAAGGACAGCCAGTTTGTGGATGGGGCGCTTAATCGTGCCCGTCTTGGTTGCTACTTCTGCGACTCGCACCTTGCCGTCTTGCCCTTCGACGGTTGCGACGACGCGCCCTAGTACCCACTGCTGCGGCGGCACGTTGTCCTCGTGGACGAGAACGAGGTCGTTGAGCTGCATATTGCGTTTGGGGTGCAGCCACTTGTTCCGCTCCTGAAGGCCCGTCAGGTATACTTTGGACCACTGTCGCCAGAACTGTTGCTTGAGACAGCAAACAAGTTGCCATCTCTCGCAACAACGAACTGGGTCCACTGGCACCTTCTCTGGGGGTAATGCCCGCAGGGAGCATCCTATTAGTAGGTGCGCTGGGGTTAGAGCCTCGCCGTCGTTGGGGTCCTGGCTCAGAGGTACTAGGGGGCGAGAGTTGAGGATGGCCTCCACTTCGGCCAACACTGTTGCTAACTCCTCTGCTGTGAGTAGCGCGTTGCCGGTTACGCGAACGATGTGGTGTTTGGCGGACTTCACCGCGGCTTCCCATAATCCGCCGAAGTGCGGCGCCCGCGGTGGTATAAAGGTGAAGCTGCACCCTTCGTCTGCTGCGAATCTTTGCAGTTCTGGGCCCATTGCTAGAAACGCCTCTTTCAGCTCGCGCAGCTTGCGGTCGGCGCCGACGAAGTTGGTGGCGTTGTCGCTGAATATCTTCGTCGGGATTCCTCGGCGTCCAATGAACCTTTTTAGGGCGAGAATAAATGAATTAGTTGATAGGTCTGAAACTAATTCTAAATGTACTGCTTTGGACGTAAAACAAACGAAAACTGCAATATATGTTTTTACGGGTGGTCGACCGCGTATTTTTAAAGTTGTGTATATCGGACCACAAAAATCTACGCCACATATAAGAAAGGGCCGTAGTGCTCGAAGTCTTTCGACTGGCAAATTTCCCATAATTTGGTTTTGCAACTTCGGCTTGTAATGAAAACAATGTATACAGTTTCTTACGGTTCTACTGCAAGCTTCTCGAGCATTAATTAGCCATATGCGTTCTCGAAGAAGCGCAACCAACGCTTTAGCCCCAGCGTGGTGATTCCGAATGTGCAGGAACCGTAAATACGTTGTAACGAAGTGCGAACTTTTATTTAATAAAAGCGGAAATTTGGCATCGTATGGGAGAGGTGCATTTAATAAGCGACCTCCTACTCGGATTAATTTGAATGACAGCGACATATCCGAGTACTCATGCAAAAACGGGTTGAGTTTTTGCAAGTTTGCGGGTAGGGTGGTGCCTTTATGCAATTTTTGAATAACATCCGAAAATTCTGAATGTTGGACCACCTGTGCAATTTTTAGAAAGCTCAAGTTTAGCTCTTCTGAAGTCAGATCTTGGCCTCTGGAGGATTTTGGTGGTCGCCTGATCCATCGTAATATATATGCAACCACACGAAGCAATTTTTTATGAGAAGAAAATTTTTCAATAAGGTCCAATATTGTATTTTTCTCAGTAGTCGAAAGTAATGCAAATGTATTTTTCTTCTTCTCTAATGCTTCGTCTTCTGGTGAGAGCTGGAAGTGGTTATTAATTGGCCATAATGCAGGGTCTTCTAGGAGGAACTGTGGACCGCCAAACCATATTGAATTATTCAATTCGTCCACGTTACAACCCCGAGACACTTGATCCGCAGGATTTTGTTTCGTTGGCACATGTCGCCAATGTACTTTGTCAGTCAACTCTTGGATTTCGGACACTCTGTTTGCGACGAAGGTTTGTAGTGAAGATGGATGTGTTTTAATCCAATGTAAAACGATTTCAGAGTCTGTCCAAAATGTTATATTTTCGTAATGTCGACTCAACATAGGCGCTACTCTTGACCATAATTTTGAAAGAAGATGTGCTGCCGAGAGCTCAAGACGCGGAAGAGATTTGGTCTTCAGCGGAGCCACTCTAGACTTTGCAGTAAGCAGCATGCATTTAATGCCACTAGCAGATTGGCTTCGTATGTATATGCAGCATCCGTACGCCCTTATTGAGGCGTCGGAGAAGCCATGTATTTGGCAGATGGCACTCGACTCAACGTTTACGTAACGAGGAATGCTTATCGATGAGAGCTGCATTAGGTTGGCTTTAAAGTTCTGCCAGCTAGTGTCAAGGCGCAATGGAATCGACTCATCCCAATCTAGTTTTTGGATCCAAAGCTCTTGCAATAAGATTTTTGCTTTGGTAACTAGTGGGGCTAGTAATCCAAGAGGATCAAAAAGGCGAGCAGAAACTGATAATATATTTCTTTTAGTGGCTCGCAGATCATTAAAATTGTCATCTAAAACAAATCGAAACAAATCCTCTTTCGGCAACCAATGGATTCCTAACGTTTTAGTGGAACTTTTGTCATTGAAGCTTAATGACTTTTCAGTGCAATCACTGTCGAAAAATTTAGGGTGGTTCGAAAACCACTTCGTTAAGGTGAATCCTGCCGAGTTTAATATTTGAATTACCTCACTTCTCAAAAGATCTAGAGACTCAAAACTTTCGGACCCTGTTAATAAATCGTCAACATAAAAGTCTCTTTTGATGGCCAATGAACCGAGTGGATATTTCATTGTATTGGCATCACTGAGCATTTGCAAACACCGTGTTGCGAGAAATGGAGCAGGCGCAGTGCCGTATGTTACGGTGTTAAGACGAAAAATTTGAATTTGCTCAGAAGGATGCTCTCTCCACACAATAAGTTGACAATTTCTGTCTTCTTTATGCATCATTATTTGACGGTACATTTTAGTAATGTCCGCTGTTAGTGCATACTTATGTAATCGAAAACGAAGAAGAGTTGAATATAATTCTTCTTGGATGGTTGGACCTACCATCAAAAGTTCATTCAACGCTATTTGAGTTGAAGATCGACTCGAAGCATCAAATACAACACGTAATTTTGTTGTTGTGCTCTCGGGCCTTAAAACGCATTGATGCGGAATGAAGTAGTGTGGCTCACTCGGGATCTTATTGTTCGTTGGGCTCATGTGACCCAAGGCTCTATATTCATTCATAAAGTCCAGATACATTTTGCGAAGTTCTGGATCTTTTAATGTCCTTCTCTCCAGGGCCTGAAACCGCCGAACTGCGGTTTCATATGAGTGACCGAGTAACTTACGGTCAGCTTTAAAGGGCATTCTGACTTGAAGCCGTCCTGAAGGCAATACTTGAGTAGTATTAACGAAAAAATTTTCACACTCTTGTTGCTCTGGTGTGAATTTGATGCCATTTGATTCTGAAGGTAATTCTTCTAGAGCCCAAAATTTTTGGACTACTGAATCGATTGACGTTAAGTCCTCTTCAGCTTGGCATAATGTGCTATGTAATCTGGGAGGAGAACTTATATTACTGGCGTATTTGCCAGACACAATCCATCCTAAAAGGGTTTTCTGAAGTGTTGGTTGGTTAGGACCATTTTTAATTTGGCCAACAGCTAAAAGGTCGAAAAATGTTTCAGCACCCAATAGGATGTCCACTTTTTTAGATTTGTGGAATTCTGGGTCCGCCAATTCAATATTGTGCGGAATTTGCCAGCCATTAACATTGATGTTATGGTCTGGATGATTTGCCGAAATGCATCGCATTACCCAGAATTCCGCCGAAAATTCAAAATTGTTTAACCGCGACTTGACAAACGCGCTTAGTTTGGACCCCACTTTTGTATTGGAATTGCCAATTCCAATTACGCTTAATGTTTTATGCTGACGTCGAATCCGCAACTTTTGTGCCAAGTCCTCTGTCATAAAGTTGACCTGGGAGCCTGAGTCCAGCAAGGCTCTCGCAGGCAGGTAATCTCCGCAGCTGGTCCTCACTAGAATTACTGCTGTTGCCAACATGACCCGATCCGGCATACTGGCTGTATGCATGGCATGTGTGGTTGATGGTTGCGGATGAGGTACAGCGGGGAAGGACACTGGATACTGGTGTAACAGCGAGTGATGGGAACGATTGCATATGCGGCAACGATCTGCTCTGCATTTGGAAACCGTGTGACCCTTACGCAAACAATTTATGCATAAGGGCACCGATTTCACGAACTCGAACCTCTGCTGCACCGGAAGCGCCTTGAAGGTGGGGCAGGCAGTCAAATGGTGTTCCCTCGATTTGCACTGTTGGCAAAGAGGCTGCCTCGTATTTGCAGCAACCAGCGCCGATTTGGTCCTGTCCATCTGTTGTTGTTTCCCATGATGCGCACTGCTTGTAGGTATGGGCTTCGTCCTAGAGTGTGATGCTCCTTCCGCTGACAGCTGCTGGTATCTTCGATTTAAGGTGGCCTCACAGTCCTTCCACAGTGGCAGTTTGTCATAGTCCAGCGCTTCTTCCCATTTGGATCGGGTGGCAGGGTCAACCTTTGTCATTACAATATGTATGATTATTGCGTTCGTTATTTGTTTTTCATCGCCCAGCGATAGCAATGAATCATATACCGCGGACACTTCGTCAATCATTGAACGCAGGGAAGGCGCAGAAGGCTTTGGGATTGTTGGCAGCTCAAAAAGTTTAGATATTGTATTGAAAAATATCAAACATTTATTATCATAAACTTTTTTGAGACTTGCCAACGCTTTCGGATAATTTTCATCCGACATCTGAAACGCTTTAACTGTTCCCAAAGCCTCTCCAGATAGACAATTAACCAAATGGTTAAATTTTTCAATATCTGGGATATTTGGATCGTTATGAACCAAGCTCTCGAACAAACTCATAAAATTTTTGAATTCGGAATATTCTCCCTTGAATTTCGGCAAATTCATTTTAGGGAGCCTTGAGCTGTGAGAAGCTACAAAAGATGTTTCGGCAAGTGAAGTTCTATTTTTCGCTAAAATTGACTTAATTATGGACTTCGTTTCAACGATAATGTCCTCTAACTCCCCTCGGGCCATGTCGTCCTCATCAATTTCTTCAATCTTTGATTGGCATTTCATTAATTTTTCACTATGTGAATTTAATATATCTAGACGGCATTCCAATTCGATTGGATCTAAAGACATTGTCTTTTCAAGAAGGCCCGTTTTAATGCGCAAAATACTACTCTTCGCAACCGTTCTTTGACGTCTTAACGATTTTAAGTCCGTCAACTCCTTACTTGGAGACAGGCTTGCGAGAGTTGGTTTTGGCTTGCTCATTTTGCTTGTTTAAATAAAATTTCCGAAAAAAGACTATAACGGTTGGCAACAGATTTACTGAGAATCGATAACGAAAACGAAAAATAAATGTTGATTCCCAAATATACGAAAGCCAAACTAATAGCAATAAAAGTTGGCAACAAATATATTTGGAATCGGTGACGAAAACGAAAAGAAAAAATAATATCGATTCTCAAGTATTGAAAGCCAACCCGATAAATGCGCAAAATGAGCAATAGCACAAAAACGTAATTTAATCGAAAAATGTCCGAACGAAAATCGACAAAAATTGCGAAAAAACGATCGATAATTATAAACCGGAGGGTCCCCCTTTCTGTGGTGAATCGCGGTTTCAATATATTTGTATTATATTTTTTTCAAAATTTTTTTTTTGTTGGATTAATTTTTTTTTTTATAATTCTCTGGAGGGTCCCTTGGGTGGTGAATCGCAGAGAATTTTAAATTGTTATAAGCTGGAGGGTCCCCCGAGGGTGGTGAATCGCAGCTTTTAATTATTTAATTTATTGGTTGTACAAACCATTAGTTATAGTTTTTTATTTTTCGCGGATCGAAAAAAATTGCGAAAAACGAGATAATTTAATTTTGCAATTAAAAATTGTTCACCTTTATTTCAAAATAAAGGGCTACCGCAAAATCCCAAAATCCCTTATTCACTTTTAATTCGTATATGTATATATGTGCGTACATATGAGTATGTACTAATTTATATGTATATGTACATATATGTATATATAATAAATACAATATAATCAATATGATGTCAAGTGAAAAGGGAGAGCCAAAGACTGAAAGTGTGCACTTGTTTTTTATTTTAATTTTATTTGTTTGTGTTTTCGTTTTATTTTTTGCTTGCACTGCTTTCAGTAAATCGCACTCGTTACCTGGTGCGTCGGCTGTTTGCCGGCGCTTACGTCCCTTTTGCAGAGGATGCAGCGGCAGCTCATTCCCACGACGGCAGCGGCGTTGATGGCAGCAACGGTTTGATACTAGCAGCGGCTTGATGGCAGCAGCGACGGATGGTAGCAGCGAATGATGGCAGCAGCGATTGATGGCAGCGACGACGATGGCAGCAGCGGTTTGGTGGTAGCAGCGACGTTGTGGCAGTAGCGGGTTGATGTCAGCGAAGTGTTTGTAGAAGCAACGGATTAGCAATATCGGCACTTTTGCTTTTACCGGTTCTTTTTATTGCGGCACTTTCAACAGTTTTGAACCGTACTGAACGGCTTTTTCCAACTGTTGCTTTCTTCCTACGGCACTTCGAACAGTGTTTTTTTTTTTTTTTTTTTTTAAATTGTTAACAATTTTGTTTTTTAGTTATATACTAACGTATCACTTCGTCTTTTGTTCTTTTATTTGCACCCACCACTGTACCGCAAAACTAATGCTTGTACGTCCCACTTTTTATTTTCTTTAGTTAAATTCGTATGCGAATTATATTTATGTATATACGTATGTATATGCACACACTTCACAATACTTCCCTTCTTTTTTGATTTTATAGTGAGTATATGGGTAAGTATTTATTAAGCACTCCACTTCACGTTTATGTATGTATGTATGTATATTTATATTTGGTTTCTATATTATGTTTAAATTTTCTGTTTCACATATGTTTTCGCTTTTATATTTAGCCACTTTATTTTTTAAGGTATTCACTTATGTAGGGATCACTCCACTTTTAAAGTAACACCCTCACTTTTACGTAAGTATATATATTTTTTTAAGTCTCGTGTTTATATTTTATGTTTTATTTTTATTTTTCATGTAGTTAGCTATCTCTATCACTGCACTTCACAACACGTTCACTATGTGTATAAATTATGTATATACATATTTATATGTATATACATATGTATGTATTTTGTATTTAAAATGTTTGCTTTATGTTTTCTTTTTTTTTTTAGGTTTAATTTGTTCAATTTGTTTTTTTTTTTTTTGCACTTCACTTGCGAAGACCGAACACCGAGAAGAATTGACAGGCAATTAGTCACGATAACGAAAGTTAGTACTAACACGATTAGTTGGCACTTTTAGAAAAAATTTACTAACTCCACGCACTTAGTCCCTGCTCGGGCGCCATGAAAATTCTCAAGCGTTTTTGAGAAGCGATAATAAAAACTTGGGAATGCGCGAATAAAATGAAGCCTAATTGCCTGTCGTAAATTACGAAAATTAACTTGCGAAAAAGAATGAATACGCGTGCGTTCGATTCGATGGTTCTTAATACAATACTTCTTTATTTAATTTCATTTAGTTGCTTAGCCTAAATCTTAAACTAACGGCTTAAACTAGTGGTAATGTTCATATGTATAAAAAAAGGGGTAAATATAATTATCTTCAACTTTCGTTCACTATTGTAATAGATTATGGTAAGTATTAAGGTAAGTAGTAGATTAGTAGTATGAATGCATAATTAAGGTAAGTATACAATAATTTAAATAATTTACTATTTTATAATTTTTTATGATTCATTTTTCTTAATTTTAATTTCAGGTTTAAATATACATATATATCCTGTCGCTTGACGCAACAATATGTTAAACTAATGATTTGACGCATTTCGATATCGATTGTTAAATGTGTATATACAACAAAATCGAATTTATACCTAAACATAAGATTACGGAATTCTTCTACATACACTGCCGTTATACCACCATGGCTTTATGTTAACTTCAGTGCGTTCAAGAAACCTTATTAACTTAAATATGTTAAAATAATGATTTGAAGCATTTCGATATCGATTGCTAAATGTGTTTATACAACAAATCGATTTTATACCTAAATATAAAATTACGGAATTCTTCTACATGCACCGCCGTTATGCCGCCATGGCTTCATGTCACTTTCGATAGGTTAAAGAAGGTAATTTAACTTAAATATGTTAAACTAATGATTTGAAGCATTTCGATATCGATTGCTTAATGTGCTAGTACAAGAAATTTGACTTTATACCTAAACATAGGATAACGGAATTCTTCCAAATGCACTGCCGTTAATCCGCCATGGCTTTATGTCAACTTCAGTTCGTTAAAGTAGGTTTGTTAACTTAACTATGTTAAACTAATGATTTGGAGCATTTCGATATCGATTTCTAAATGCATATATACAAGAAAATCGACTTTATACCTAAATATAAGATTACGGAATTCTTCCAAATTACTGTCGTTATGCCGCCATGGCTTTATTTCACCTTCAATACGTTAAAGTTGGTTAATTAACATAAATATGTTAAACTAATGATTTGAAGCATTCCGATATCGATTGCTAAATACGTAAATACAGAAAATCGACTTTATACCTTAATATAAGATTACGGAATTCTTCTAAATGCACTGCAGTTATACCGTTAAGGCTTCATGTAGACTTCAGTGTGTTAAAGAAGGTTTATTATAAATAACTTAAAAATGTAAAACTAATGATTTGAAGCATTTCGATATCGATTGCTAAATGTGTATATACAAGAAAATCGACTTTACATATACCTAAATATAAGATTACGGAATTCTTTCAAATGTACTGTCGTTATGCCGCCATGGTTTGTATCAACTTCAATACGTTAAAGAAGGTTAATTATTTTAAATATGTTAAACTTGAAGTTTGAAGTGAATGTGTAAATACAAAAAATCGAATTTATACCTAAATTTAAATTATAACATTACGGAATTCTTCTAAATGCACTGCCATTATACCGTTAGGGCTTTATGTAGACTTCAGTAAGCTAAAAAATGTTTATTAACTTAATATATTAAACTAATGATTTGAAGCATTTCGATATCGATAGCAAAATGAGCATATACAAGAAAATCAATTTTATACCTATATATAAGATTACGGAATTCTTCTACATGCACTGCCGCTATGCCGCCATGACTATATGCCAACTTCAGTTCGTTGAAGAAGGTTTATTAACTTAAATATGTTAAACAAATGAGTTGAGGCATCTCGATATCGATAGCTAAATGTATATATATACAACAAAATCGACTTTATACCTAAATATAAGATTACGGAATTCTTCTAAATGCACTGCCGTTATACCGTTATGGCTTTAGGTAAACTTCAGTAAGATAAAGAAGGTTAATAACCTTAAATATGTTAAACTATCGATTTGAAGCATTTCGTTATCGATTGCTTAATGTGTATATACAAGAAAATCGAATTTATACCTAAATATAAGATTACGAATTTCTTCTAAATGCACTGCCGTTATGCCGCCATGGCTTTATATCAACTTCAATAAGTTAAAGAAGGTTAACTAACTTAAATATGTTAAACTTATGATTTAAAACATTTCGATATCGCTTGCTAAATGTGTATATATAAGAAAATCGAATTTATACCTAAATTTAAGATAACGGAATTCTTCTAAATGCACTGTCGTTATGCCGTTAAGGCTTTATATATATTTCAGTAAGATAGAGGGGAATAATTAACTTAAATATGTTAAACTTATGATTTGAAGCATTTCGATATCGAATGCTAAATATGTAAATACAAGAAAATCGACTTTGTACCTAAATATAAGATTACGGAATTCTTTTAAATGCACTGCAGTTTTACCGTTAAGGCTTTATGTAGACTTCTGTGCGTTAAAGGTTTATTAACTTAAACATGTTAATCTAATGATTTGAAGCATTTCGATATCAATTGCTAAATGTGTATATACAAGAAAATTGACTTTATACCTAAATATAAGATAACCGAATTCTTATAAATGCACTGCCGATATGCCGCCATGGCTTTAAGCCAAGTTCAGATCGTTGAAGAAGGTTTATTAACTTAAATATGTTAAACGAATGAGTTGAAGCATCTCGATATCGATTGCTAAATG